>JAWVWL010000027.1:0-147500 GCA_037367245.1 Phrynocephalus guinanensis
TTTGGCAGCCTTATCGGCCTCCCCCAGACACGTTCATTTGCTTAATGGCAGTTTCGTATCTGACACAAGACGTGCAGCGCACACCTGACGCAAGGAGACACGGGTGACCTCTTTCAAATGAGACCTGCCGGTGTGGCTGTGCTGGGAGACATCCAGCCTCTTTGCTCTGTAATTTCCTCTCTCTTACCTGCGCCAAGGAGAACACACTCGTCCTGGAGGGCAGGTGGCAGCGGGAGGATCGAGAGGAGGGGGCAAGGGTTGAAGGCTCGAGGAAGAAATCTCCAGGGCTCCCTGAATCCGGATGGGAGACCAGCTGAGGACCCTTGGCATGCATACGGGGCCCCGGTCCGAATGGGCTTCCAAACCGTGGGTCCAAATGGATCCCTCCATCTATCAAGGCAATGCATGGGAAAACCAAAACGGTTTCTTCGCCTTTGCATCAAGGCACTTGAAATTTGAAGACATGACAGAAGGGAGCACACCTAAGGCTCCAAATCTGAGGGGGGGGGGGGATAACATCACCTCAAGTTGACCCAGAACCGAGCCTACTCCACATGAGTCCAGAGCTCATGCTGATGCACCCGGGCGATGGCAATTCAGTTTGGAATTTTTGATTTTCCCAAATTGGTTGTGCAGCCCTGATAGAAATCCACTCTTTTATGTCTCTCCTTACAGAGTAAGATTTGCACCTTGGCTGTTGAATTTTACATGCTAGATGCATCAGTCATTATCACAAGGGACTAAATCTCATTGAATGAGTGGGCCTTGTTAATGCTAGACTAGAGATGGGCATGAACTGCTGATTCAGTGCTTCATGCCAGTTCATTTCATTTCTTCTTTTTTTTAACCAAACAGGTGTTTAAAGTTTCCCAGCCCCACTTTCTCCAGTTGGGCCCACTCAGAGGCAACATCCTGGCTTCCCTGCCCTGCCTCCCCTGGGCACTGCCTCTGAGAGGGCCTCTACTAGAGAAGGCACGGCTGGGAAGCACCAAACGCCTGTATGGTTGAATAACAAACCAGGATGAACTGGCAAAGTGGCCGTCTGTGCCCATCTCTAGCCGAGAATACTGTAAAGTCCCCTGAGACTACTGTAAAATCCCACTGAGCCAAATTTATTTCAGAAGGAATGAATAACCATCAAGTCAAGGTCTAGGTTAGCATTAGGGGATCAGATCGGTACATCAGCAAGGGACTCAGTCCTATTGTACACACCCTGCTGAATTAATCCTGATGAGATGTGTTATTTTGATGCCAAGGGGGCCTTTAATGAGTTGTACCATACGCCAAATACATATGGACTTAGGTAGGTAGGTAGGAAGGTAGGTAGGTAGTCAGCTAGTTAGTTTATTAGATAGAGAGATCCTCTGATTTGCACTAGTTGATCCCACTGCATGCATCTATCTATCTATCTATCTATCTATCTATCTATCTATCTATCTATCTATCTATCTATCTATCTATCTATCATGTGCTTGATAGGTGCATGCAGATAAACACATTAAACAAATGAAAGGCTTTTGCATGTATTTTGGAGCCTCTGATTTTGTCTGGTTTACTCCAGTATTCCTGCCAAGAAAATTCCATGGGCAATGGGTCACAAAGAGTCAGTCACAACTGTACAACACAACGACAGCAAAAACGACATCCTGATGCCCCTGTCATGCAGATTGCCTGGTCACTGCCAGTGTTCCTTCCCTGTGAGCTGCCCGCAATGGAGCTCCGATGCCCCCTGCTGTTTGGCTCTCCATGAAACTCCTTGGCCAATCTCCAAGACAGCTATTTTTTTTCCAGGTCAGGCAGTGGAGAAAGCCAGCTCTGGATCACAGCCAGATTGAATGCCAGGCACTCGGCCGACCTCCGTCAGTGCTGGAGAGCCATGCTCTGTGCCTGGGAACTGCTCAGGAAGACAAGCAAAGGCAGCGGTGGCACTTTTGAGATCAGCCATGGGAGCTGGCAGGTCTAAAGATCTCTCTGTGTGCCATCCTGCCATACTTCTCCTGGTCTGGGATCTATGCAAGAAGCAGCTCACCATTGACATGGCTGAATAGGGATTTGAACCCTGGTCACTAGGATTCTGATTCAATGTTGTTGTTGCACACACACACAAATGAAGGAACAGAAAGATCAAGGAGGGAAAGAAAAACTAATAAGGAGAGAACCGTCCATATCTACACCACAGAATTAGAGCAGTTGGCTATTGCACATCCAGGTGAATACCGGAATTTGTACTTCAGACGATTGCTTTAGAGTTCCCTACTGTAGTTCAAGGGGACCTCATTAAAAGACTTTACAGTTGTGTCATCATCATCAATCATCATCATCATCATCATCATCATCATCATCATCATCATCATTGTCCTTTTGGGGATGGAAGGGACCCTGTGGATCATCCAGTCCCAGCCCCTATCAAGGAGGCCCAGAGAGGGACTCACACGACCAAAATCTGGCTCTGATGACTTGGAGGAAGGAATGAGTGTAGGCTAATTAAATTTGCAGATGATACCAAATTGGGTGGGGTTGCTAATTCCCTAGAGGATAGGATGAAAATCCAAAAGGACCTTGACAGATTAGAGTCCTCCTGGGCCAAAGCTAATGGAATGGGGTTCAACAGAGGGAAATGTAGGGTGCTGCATCTAGGCAGGAAAAATGAATTGCATAGATATAGGGTGGGGACACTTGGCTGGAAAATAGTACCTGTGAAAGGGATCTGGGAGTCTTGGTGGACCACAAATTGAACATGAGTCAGCAGTGTGATGCAGCAGCCAAGAAAGCCAAAGCAATTCTTGGTTGCATGAACAGAAGCATCGTGTTTAGATCAAGGGAAGTGATAGTACCACTCTATTCTGCTCTGGTCAGACCCCACCTGGAGTACTGTGTCCAGTTCTGTGTGCCTCAATTTAAAAAGGATGTTGACAATCTTGAATGGGTCCAGAGGAGGGCAACCAGGATGGTTAAAGGTCTGGAAGAAATGTCTTACGAGGAAGGACTTAGGGAGCTTAGAATGTTTAGCCTTTCAAAAAGAAGGCTGAGAGGGGATATGATAGCTATGTTTAAATATTTGAAAGGATGTCACATTGAGGAAGGGACTGGTTTGTTTTCCATGGCTTCAGAGACTAGGACATGGGGCAATGGGTTCAAACTATAGGAAAAGAGATTCAATTTAAACATTAGGAAGAACTTCATGATAGTTAGAGCTATTTGGCTATGGAATATGCTGCTACGGAGGGTGGTTGAGTCTCCTTCTTTGGAGGTTTTTAAGCAGACGCTGGATGGCCATCTGTTGGGAGTCCTGTGATGGGGTTCCTGCATGGCAGGGGGTTGGACTAGATGGCCCTTGAGGTCTCTTCCAACTCTATGATTCTATGATTCTATGCCTTGACCACTTCTAAGTCATTTGCCAAACTACATTTTCCAGAATTCCGTTGGATGCAACCTGAGCCCTTAAAACACTGGTCTCATGCAGGCACATGATCTCATATATGCTGCTTCTGGGTGATGCGCAAGTGTTGTATGTTGGCCGTCGTGATACAGTGTAGAGGAATCACTACGAAAGATGTGTGCCTGGAGTCTTTGCTAAGACCAACAAACTTTCTCCCTGTTGCCTTGTGGCTTTGTTTTGCTTTTTTAATTAAAATGCCGCCTCACAGTGGGGGACCCCAGGGCTGATTTATCAGTGTTTTCCCAACTTCCTTTATGAGTTCATTCCCTGTTGATAAGAACGTTGCCTCTGATGAATCAAAGGAAATGTGGCTGTTTGAAGAGGTTGCAGAAGTGCGTGCATGTGTGCGTGCGGAAATCAACCTATTTCTTGAGGGGGTTTAAAAGTTTGGCGGCCAACTCCTGAGTCCAACTCCGGAATGAGATGGCAAGAAAGGGGGTGCAATGTTAGCATCAAGGTGGCTGATGAGGACCATGGGGGTGGTTGGCCTGGATGCTGGGGTGTGGCAATTTTGCACAGGTGGTGCCTTCTTGCCGGGCTTTGGCCTGAACTTTCCAGAAATGGGATGCTCCGCCTTCACATAACTTGTCTACATGCTCACCACAATCTCGAACTGCAGAAGAGCTTAAAGGACCTTCTGAATCAACCAGTCCAGCCCTTGTCAAGGAGGCCCAGCAGGGAATCGGTGTCCCAGCCTTTGGCCCTGTGGTCAGATGCCTAACCCACGGAGGAACCTTGCAGTGTATGAGAACTAGCACCTTACTTTTTGAAAGGGAAACAAAAGTGTGGCCCATGCAACTCGACTGCCTGGCACACAGACAGCGTCAGGGTCACTGAGCTCCTGATGGAAACGGTGCCGATGTGATGCTGCGTGAAATGAAACCAGCACCAGATGTTGTCTCCCCCTCCCCCAGATCCCAGGAGGAAGCAGATGGGGTTTCAAGTGCTGGCGTTGGGGTGGTGGTGGCTCAGGTGGCTGCTTTAGAACACAGGAGGCCCAGGGCCAATGATCAGGGAAGAGGAAACATTAGCCCCAGAGGAGCGTCGCTCAGGGATGATCGCCGTCTGCTCCGTCGGTCACCGCTTGGCACATACAAGCTGTAGCTACCCAGGTCTGGAATCAGGCTTTGCCCCAGAGAGTGTGAACCCAATCCAGCTGCTCCCAGGGAAAACCTATATGAATGTAAGGGAAGGACTGGCTCAGAAATCGGGGCAATTTAGGACCAAGAGCATGTGTGACCAAAAGGACTAAAGCAATGTCCACCCCCAAAAACCCCAGCGCTTAGGGAAATGGACAGTAGCCATGATGACACTTCGGGCAATTCAATGCTATAACTTTCCAATAAGTAAAACAACTCATTTCTACCACAGCTCTTTGTTTTCTTACATCAAATTCCCCTAGTCCTCATTGCTAAGCTGGGCTTACAGATGGGAACTTTGCAAGGGCCCATCATCACCTCTCCTTGTTCATCTTGCAAAGCCAGCCTGTCATCTCAGGGGTGTTGGGCTTCTTCAGCAAATGGACAGATCATTGAGGAGAACTTGACAGATATGTGCGGAAGAAAATCCCCAGTGCTGGTAGACCTCCTAACATGTCTCAGCCACGCACCTTCCTTGGACTCCAAACCTCTGCATACCAACCCTTGAGTTGAATTTCACAGAGCAGATCCATCACCCAGAGAGGAGCCAAAGGGCCTTGATATCACACTCAGTGGGTAGTGGGCAGCATATAAGTTGTAAAAATAAAAATAAACAAAATAAATTGTTAATTCATTAATTCTCAGTGGGGAAACTCCATTAATTTAAGGCAGTGATTCCCAGCCTTGGGAAATGCTGATGCTCTTGGACAGCAGCTCCCCCAGGAACTCCAGCCAGCACAGCTGGTGGCAAAGGCTTCTGGGAACTGCAGTCTAAGCACACCTGGGTGAACCAAGGTTTAGAACGATTGCTCTCAATAATTCTGCTGCAGCTCGGAGGGAAATCCTCTATCAGCCACCTTCCTCCACATCACCAATGGTCTTTCTGGCTCCCAGTGTGCTCCATTCTCTGAAAGTTATAACCGTCTTCAGCAATTCATTCAGGACCCACTGGTCAGATCTATATTTCCTCTGCATTTCCCCCATGGGTTTGGAGTCCTCCAAGGAGTTCCTCTCTCATTTTTTGGCTTTCCTCCTCCACAGAAAAAGCTATTAAGCCCATCAGCTGCTCCCATCCTTCTCAGACAATCTTCTCCTTTTCTGTTTTTCCAAAACTCAGTCCCAGAGAACCACTTTCCACACAGGTAATGGGATTCTTGTGAATCTCTGCAAACTATTAGCAAGAGGGGGAGAGAACGGGGCAATTTATCTGCTAATACAGTCGTTGGGAGAATGTCTCGCTAATTGCATTTGGAATCTATGGTGGTGATTTACTCATCAGAATACAAAGATGCTGACCAGCACCTCGGAGTTTGGGGTGCCAAAAGGTAAACAGCAGAAGGAACTCATATTTGAAGATCCGAAGCTGTGAGGAATGACTCAGAAAGGAGAAACATTGAAAAAAAATAAGATTAACTTGTGGGAACAAAGATTCTCCATGGTGTGTCACAATAACCGAAGGTCTGAATGCCCAGAATCCTCAGTCTTCCTTGAAAATGGGGGGGTTGGGCCCCAAAACTACTAAGGACATGCCAAGATATGTTGTGGGTCTCAAAAGGTCTCAGAAAAGTCCCAGTATCCACAATGGCCCCAAGTGCAGAGATGTCCACCACATTTATTTATTTATTTATTTATTTATTTTAGAGTATTTTTACTCCGCCTTTTTCCTTAGAAAAGGACCCAAGGTGGCTTACAGTAATGAGGGGTAATATACACATGGAAGGAAATGAGAAGCATCTCCTGCTGTATTGAGGTTCTTAAGGCCTTCCATCAGTTGCATCATCTGAGGGTTGCCAAGTCAGCAACATCCCATTCTATAGATCAAGGGAAGCGATAGTACCACTCTATTCTGCTCTGGTCAGACCCCACCTGGAGTACTGTGTCCAGTTCTGTGCGCCTCAGTTTAAAAAGGATGTTGACAACCTCAAGCGGTTGCAGAGGAGGGTGACCAGGATGGTTGAAGGTCTTGAGGAAATGTCTTATGAGGAGCAGCTTAGGGAACTGTGAAGGTTTGGCCTTACAAAAAGAAGGCTGAGGGGGGATATGATAGCTATGTTTAAATATTTGAAAGGATGTCATATTGAAGAGCGAACAGATTTGTTTTCCATGGCTTCAGAGACTAGGATTCGGGGCAATGGTTTCAAACTATAGGAAAAGAGATTCCATTTGAACATTAGGAAGAACTTCATGACAGTTAGAGCTGTTCAGCAGTGGAATATGCATCCACAAAGGGTGGTGGAGTCTCCTTCTTTGGAGGTTTTTAAGCAGAGGCTGGATGGCCATCTGTCGGAAATATTGTGATGGGGTTCCTGCATGGCAGAGTGTTGGACTAGATGGCCCTTGAGGTCTCTTCCAACTCTATGATTCTAAAAGAGAGAAAGAGATGGGATTGAACCTTGTGATATCATAGGAGCATGCCCTTCTGGTGTCAGTGTAGAGGAGCAGGGAAGAAATCAGAACATAAGAACAGCCTTGCTGGAACAGGCCCGCAGCCCATCCAGTCCACCATTGTGGTGGCTCCCCATTTGCATCAGAGTATTCCCAAGCATCAGAGTATTCCCAAATAGTATTCCTATTTAAATATGTCGGCAAATTTTACGAGACCGTCTATGCACCACCACCTGCTTGGATTTTCTCTCCCTCCCTCCCTCCCTCTCAACCCTCCTTTTCTTCTCTAGCTCAAGGGAGGGAGCAAAGTGGTAAACACCCAGTTGTTAAGGGGGGGGGGAACAAAACAGAAACATCCACCCTGCTTTCATGACATTGGCCGATCGATCGCCATGAATCGTCCCAGCTTTGCAAGTCAAACTGAACAAAACGGAGTCTTTAAGCCCCCAAACAGCAAGGTCATAAAAAGCTCCATTCCCAAAGCTGAAGGACTTGTGCGAAATGCAATGGATATAAACTCTGTTTTCTATAAATCCATATATACATAAAACGGTTAGAAGCACAACAGAAGCCTTTTTTTCTCCTGGCCTTTGGGGTATCCATCCTCTCTGGAACAGTTGCATGCATTGAGTGGTGAGCAAAAGCACCCCCATACTCAGCCCATCCCCCTGGCTGATGCAAAAGGCTTACCTTCCCCCTGCCCCCCCCCACACACACACCAGAGACAGTGGCAAGTTATTACCTGCAGGTAAATCGGTAAATCTTCCATTTATTACCTTTTATTCTGTTGCTTCAACAGACTCTTAAAGCTGGAACAACAACAGATTGTTAGCATCATTTACATCTCAGTCCATATTATTCCCCACCCCCTGGACGTTTTGTTCTGTCTCAGGAAGGCACGCCCAGATCCCCTTCAATTTGTATAGATCTCTTGGTGCAGGAGGCAAGAGGGAAGGATCTTCGGGCAGGGACATGGGAGGAAGGAAGATGTGGGGGGGAAGGTGACAGGTCTCAGTGTAGTCACTGCATTTGTGCAAAATCCACAAACCCAAACCACATTTGTGATGGGTGGTATATATTGTTGTTGTTGACACATGGGTGTGACAGGCATTGTATGACAGCTTGCGTAGCCCCTTGTGTAGCAGCTTGCACAACTTCTTGCAGTTGATGGCACAACTCTTTGGACAACTCCATGCCCACAACCATTTCAGCGATCTAGCGCTATGGCAATGGCCAGATTTTTCCCCCACTCCATTTGTTCTAAAGGCTTTGGTTAGACAGAAAGAAATGGAACACCCATGGCTCTGATGCATTTTGAGGTCACTGTGAAGCTGTTTCAAAAGAGTTACGGCTTTGAAGCATCATCTGCTTATACCGAAAGGCCATCCTTTAGAAGGCACGGCTCTGTTTAGAGTCGGGGGGGGGGGGATACATTTTATAGAACAATGCAAATTCCGCAGCCGTAAAACTGCATCCATCAACTGCAATTGTTTCGCTGATAATTTGTTTGCTGCTGTTTCTATCACATCCTTCCACAGGAAAAACAATGCTTGAATCCTCAGAAAGCTAGACAACACTAGATCACAACACAGTTTACTGAGCGAGGGAAGCAATGACACAGCAGCAGATAAAAAGCAACTGGGAAAAAAATGAAACAGCAGAGTGATTGGCCATTAAAAATCTTAACAAGGCAAATTAAAAAGCTTCTCTGTGGATTTTGGAAAAAACCAAAAAAAGCTTAGCTAAGCACCAGAAGGCAGCAAGAAGGAGGTCAGTTCAATTTTCCTAAAGAAAGTTGCAAATATTATCAGAGCAAGTGACATATTTAGTGGGCCAATGTTCTGTCAAGTTCCAAGTGCTGAAAAGGGATTTTGAAAATCTGACTTTTTCACTTTTGAAGGTCTCTCCATCAGTCATCTAGTCCGAGTTACAGGACAGATGCGTCATCTCCAGGCTTAAAACCAGGGTCCTTCAAGGGCCAGATGCAGGGGAGTGGGATCAGGAGACAGATCTCTAGTCTCGTGCACTCCCGGACGCATCTGGTGGAGCCACCGTGAGATACAGGGAGATGGACTAGATGGGCCTTTGGCCTGATCCAGCATGATGGCTCTTCTTATGTTCTTATGTTTCTTAGATTAGAGCAGGCAAGTAAGGGAGCAATAAGCCATGCAGGCTGCCATGGACTAAGGAGGGGAAAGTGGAATATGAATGCAATGGATGAATGAGCCAGTGTGTTCAAGCCAACCCAGCACAGCTAGGGGGTGCAAAGCACAGAGGCAATGCCACTTTGGGTGCACCGTGAAAGGATTGGAAGAGTCAAAGGTAGCAGGAAAAGAGGAAGCCAGAACATGGGATGAACGGACTCAGTCAAGGAAGCCCCAGACATGGGTTAGCAAGACCTGAGCTGAGGGGATCAAGCTGATGCTAACATTGATTTGTATCAGCACCATGATAAAACCTGGGCTTTCACAAAAGCTTTTGGGGCTGAATTACTATGATCTGGCTGTTCCCTGTGGGGTGCTACATTTTTTTTAAAAAAAAATAGGCTTACTTGGGATGTTTGTTTGTTTCTTTAAAATATTTGCACTGTGCCATTCTCCTGAAAAGGACCCCAAACCAGCTTACATCATTAAAAAGAGAATCCTTCAGAGCTAAAAACGGTAGGGATACCAATATTTAAACAGAATCGATCAAGTATTACTGTATATTAATAACACTGTATAATATAATGAGCCTCGTAGCACAGTGGTTAAACTGCTTTACTGCAGCTGTAACTGTGCTCATGACCTGGGGTTTAATCCCAGGTAGCCGTCTCAAGATTCGCTCAGCCTTCCAGCCTTCTGAAGTGAGTAAAATGAGTAATTACTCATCAGCTTGCTGAGGGGGCGGGGGCAATGTGCAGCCTGCATAATTGAATTGCAAACCACCCAGAGAGTGCTTTAAGTGCTATGGGGTGGTATAGAAGCAGCACACTTTGCTTTATAATTGTAAATAAAATCACTATTAAAATCACCATTTAAAGCAACAGAGTGCAACAATCGATTTCAGACTGCCAGTCATGAGAGAAAAGCCTGCCTGAGGAGAAAGGACAGAAAAATGGAACCAGCCCTGCCTGACATATGTCAAAATGTTGCCGAACCGGTGGCTTCATAGACGACGTTAGAGGAGGGAGCAAACAGGAGAGCAGAGGGAATGAAGGCATGAAGCAGGGGAGCATTTATGTGAAGCTGAGCATCCCTCTGGCTAATGCCAAAGATAGATCTAGTCTGCCTTCCTGCTTTCATAGAATCATAGAATCCTAGAGTTGGAAGAGACCTGAAGGGCCATCTAGTCCAACCCCCTGCCATGCAGGAACCCCATCACAATATTTCCAGCAGATGGCCATCCAGCCTGTGCTTAAAAACCTCCAAAGAAAAGGGAGACTCCACCACCCTCCTTTGGGGCAGCATCTTCCACTACCGAACAGCTGTAATTGTCATGAAGTTCTTCCTAATGTTCAAATGGAATCTCTTTTCCTGTAGTTTCAAACCATTGCCCCAAGTCCTAGTTCTGAAGCCATGGAAAACAAACCTGTTCCCTCTTAAAACCATCCTTCTCCCATGGTGGTTCCTTCAGCTGTCGGTGGCCCCAGAGATTGTGCCTTTGTCTCTGGAGGCAGGCAGTCACAATCACGGACGGACAGCCATCAAGGAGAGATGACATAAGGGTTGGGCAGGCTCGCAGATCTGCGCACGCTACTTGCTGAGACACAGGGAAGTCGAGGCTCGTATTACTGACGCTTTTGAAGCTTATCCATCTCCTGCTAGTTTCTTAATCTTTCTTTCCGCCTTGCCATTATCAGTGTCAGGTTTGCTAAGAAACTCATCCAAACCTCTCTGTTGGCATCTGACACGGCTTACAAGCTGAAAGGTCTCATCACTATGGGGTTGTTTTGGAGAGACAGGATAAGCCACCGTCATGGTAGAACTAATGTCAGCAGGCGTTTGGGTTACTCTCTCTTGTTCCTGCCTGGACTTGCAACTGGTTGGACAACAAAGACAGCGATGTCTGGATCAACTGTTGAAATCCAGAAGCAGAAGCAGGGTGATGCATTGGAGTCAACAGCTGGGGCTGCCATTAGAAATCTTTCACTGTCTCTGGTAGAGACATTTAAACCTCTTAATTCTTCTTTTGATGTGGTCGATGGAGATAGAAGCGTGTGTTTGGTTGTGTGTGTGTGTGTGTGTGAAGCACTCCAGCATTTTGCATTTTATATGTTTTATGATTTCTGAGCCTTTATTTGTTCAATTGCACAAAACTTTGCTTCTCCAAGCTGCTCCTAACATCTGAGAAAGCAGCATTATTCATTTCCTAGTTCTTGTGTTACCATCTACAGTGCTGTGCCATACAGGAGGAGTAAGGAGGATGCATCATTAGCATGTTGATGGGTCCTCTCAGTATGGAGATGACTATGTTGTCCTTGTCTGCCATGCCTATATTCATAAAGAAGACCACATGAAGCATTAGATGCCGTGGCCTTAATTCAGCGCTCACGTGGAGGAGTCCACACAGATTCAGATCTGTCCTTCCCTCTATTTTCTATTTCATTTATTCTGCAATGGAATTTATTGAATCTCCAGGTAGTTTTGTTGAATTTATGAATCGATGAAGAGATTTTGGAATTTTTTCAACCGAAACAGAACTTTGAGAAGGCTAGGTGTTCCCACATTCAAGAGTGGCCAGCTAAAGTTGTTGAGTGCTGAAAGAACAAGAAATAAGGACTGTTGAGGAAGGTTATGTTCTGGAACCTCAAGTACTAGAATCCTACTGCCCTCGGCTGGTCATCTTTACCATGTCTTGGGGTTGAAGCATCATAAACTTGCCAGTGGAGCTCTTGATTTGGAATGCCTTTGTACCACGTCTTCTCCATTTTTGCATTGAGTAGGTAACTTTCCCTCTTGGAGTTACATTGTTTGTCCTTGTTTGCCCTGGAGGATGATAAACTAAAATGGGAAGGCGAGGCTAGATCAGCGAAGCACCTTCATCGTATAAGGAAACACATACCTTTGTTGGATCAAAAGACAGAGATAAGCCTGCTCATGGCTTGCTATCACTGGCTCCAGTGATACAGGGATCCTACCCCTGGGAAACAGGTTGAAGATATAGCACCGCACATTGATGAAAGGGTCTCTTTTCCTCTGATCTTCACCTGTAGCAGACAGATTAGCATGTGTCCAAAGGAAGATAAGTAATTTCTCCGAAGTTCAGAGAGAGCCACCAAGCATTCTCGGGGCGGTTGGGGGGGGAGAGCTTATGGTATGTCTCTTAGAACCCAAACATGAAAGACCCAAGGTTGAACTGACATTTCTTGGTCAAAAGGTATTTTAGAAAAACAATACAGGTCCTGAAATGTAGCTTTAGTAAAGAAGCCAGGACTGGTGCCAGGTTTGGGGGAGCTTTGCTTTCTTGGCTTTTATGTCACCCTGGCTCATGTTCAATTTGTGGTCCACCCAGACTCCCAGATCCCTTTCACAGGTACTATTGTGCAGCCAGGTGTCTCCCATTCTATATCTATGAAATTCATTTTTTCTGCCAAGATGCAGGACCCCATATTTCTCCCTTTTGAAACCCATTCCATTAACTTTGGCCCAGCACTCTAATCTGTCAAGGTCCTTTTGGATTTTCATCCGATCCTCTAGGGAATTAGCAACCCCTCCCAATTTGGTATCACCTTAAATTTTACCAGCCTACTCTCTATTCCTTCATCCAAGTCATTAATAAAGATATTGAATAGTACCGGGCCCAGAACAGAACCCTGGGGCACCCCACTGGTCATGTCTCTTCATACTGAGGAGGAGCCATTGGGTGCAATCAGTCAATCAATTATAAAGCCAACTAAGAATAGCACTAGCTATCCCAGATTCTACTAACCTCTTTGCAAGTATACCATGGGAACCTTATTGAAGGCCTTACTGAAAGCTAAATAAGCAACATCCACAGTGTTCCCCTCCAACAGGCCTGTAACTCTATCAAAGAAAGAGATCAAATTAGTCTGGCATGACTTGTTTTTTAGAAACCTATGTTGACTTCTCATAATGACAACATTGCTTGTTAAATAAATACAGACTGTCTGCTTAATAATCTGCTGTAGGATCTTTCCAGGAACTGAAGTCAAACTGAGTGGGTGGTATTTATTTGAGTCCTCTTTTCCCAAACCCCTTTTTGAAGATGGGAACAACATGTGCCCTCCTCCAATCTATGGGGACTTCTCCTGTTCTCCAGGACTTCTCAAAGATTATTGCCAATGGTTCTGAAATTACTTCTGCCAATTCAAGACGTTCGCCATTCTTACTAATTCACTGTGGGTCTTTTCCAATTAGGATTCATCATGACACATTGCCCAAAGAGTTACTTGCCATTAACTGCTTTTTATACTACCTTCAATCCTTTGAGGTTTAAAGTTTCTTCTATAATTCCCCATTACTTTTGTGCCCCACTGAAGAATATTTGCCCATACATACATGGTATATGCATATGTATATTCTGAATAAATTGCAAAGACCAAAGACCCACTTAATTTGGCAGCTTCATCTTGTGCTGGAGCCAAGAATTCGGGAGGAAGTTGGAAAATCCTAGTCTTGACGAGTAAAACCATGGAGATCCTTTACACTCCTAGCTGCACCAGGCCAAAGAAGATGAACGTCTGAAGCCACCAATGCATGGTTCCCCCTCCCCCCCGCCCATCCTGCAGGTTCTCACTGCATAATTTGTCCAGCCCTGTCCTTGATCATCCACAGTGATGTTCATGGCAACCAAAACAGTCCTGTTTGCTTGGCAGCTCTCTAGAATGGTGATTAAGAGATGAGAAAGGCGGTGAGTATCCTTTCTGAAGGGTTTAAGAGTGTTGCACCTTTGTCTACTCTGAGATTTTAACTGATGGCTCCAGGGCTGAGAGGAAAAATGTAATTGTGTTTAAACCATTTTGGTAGATTCTCCCACCCCCTAAGCACATCCCATGGAATTAAGGGCCAGAGCAAAGTCATTAAACCCTAATCAAAAGCAGCTCATCAGGAATCAGTGGGGGACTCTCCCAATTAATTGCAGCTGGTGTTCCACAGCCACGAAAGAAATGCTAGATGCTGGGAGAATGGAGAAACAATAAAATTGGTGGGAGAATTGAGATGGAAGTCAAGTGTTCTGTTATGTGATTTAATCCCGGTCCCACTGAGCTGGCTGACATCATGGACTGTCCAGATAACCCAAGTCTTTCAGAGACACCCCCCCCCCCAAGAAATGGAAGGGGACTCAAAGGAGGGCATGTTACTTTAAAAAGCAGAATTGAAACACAATAAATTATGCATTTCACACAGGGAAATATAAAAAATGATACAAAGATCACACAGTGATGATCAATGACTGGGTGATGGTGAACCTTCTCTAGAGCTATCCAAGATTCTAAACCATTTCCCAAAAACTGTTTGTGTACCTATAACAACTAAAAGTTGGGATAAACTCGCCAACACAACTGAAATCGGCATTCCCAGACTTCTCCAAAGGGTTGAACTGTTGCATCTTCCCTTAAGAGTAGGAAGAGTAGCCTTTCCTTATGAGGAAAGGCTAAAACATTTGGGGCTCTTTAGTCTGGAAAAAAAGGCACCTGAGGGGGGATATGATTGAGACGTACAAAATAATGCAGGGCATGAGTAAAGTGGATAGAGGGAAGCTCTTTTCCCTCTCACAAAATACCAGAACTAGGGGACATCCACTCAAATTGAGGGCTGGGAGAGTAAGAACAGACAAAAGAAAATATTTTTTCACCCAGCGCGTTGTTAGTCTATGGAACTCCCTGCCACAGGATGTGGTGATGGCATCTGGCTTGGATGCCTTCAAAAGGGGATTGGACAGATTCCTGGAGGAAAAGTCCATCACAGGTTACAAACCATGATGGAGATGTGTAATCTCCAGGCTTAAAACCAGGGTACTTCAAGGGCCAGATGCAGGGGAGTGGTATCAGGAGACAGATATCTAGTCTCATGCGCTTCCAAAAGCATCTGGTGGGGCCACTGTGAGATACAGGAAGCTGGACTAGATGGGCCTTTGGACTGATCCAGCATGGCTCTTCTTATGTTCTTATGTTCTTAATGGGCAACCAGTAGCTCTCCAAAGATTTAGGGAGTAGGAGCTAAACTCTTGCACCTCTCATGCTTTCAGATAAGAGTAAGTAATTACAAATGTATTTTGGCTCACCTTGCAAGAAGGAGAGGTGTCTTCTGATGACATCTACCCAATTTTCCTGTGCCACCAACCCCAAAATGACAGCAGTGTGATGTGGCAGCCAAGAAAGCCAAAGCGATTCTTGGTTGCATCAACAGAATCATAGTGTCTAGATCAAGGAAAATGATAGTACCATTCTATTCTGCTCTGGTCAGGCCCCATCTGGAGTACTGTGTCCAGTTCTGTGGGCCTCAATTTAAAAAGGATGTTGACAACCTTGAATGGGTCCAGAGGAGGGCAACCAAGATGATTGAAGGTCTGGAAGAAATGTCTTACGAGGAGCGGTTTAGGGAGCTGGGAATGTTTAGCCTTATGAAAAGAAGACTAAGAGGGGATATGATAGCTGTGTTTAAATATTTGAAAGGATGTCACATTGAATAAATGACTGGTTTGTTTTCCATGGCTTCAGAGACTAGGACGCGGGCCAATGGTCTCAAACTGCAGGAAAAGAGATTCAATTTAAACATTAGAAAGAACTTCATGACAGTTAGAGCTATTTGGCAGTGGGATATGCTACCACAAAGGAGGGTGGTGGAGTCTCCTTCTTTAGAGGTTTTTAAGCAGAGCCTGGATGGCTGGCTGTCGGAAATACTGTGATGGGGGTTCCTGCATGGCAGGGGGTTGGACTGGATGGCCCTTGAGGTCTCTTCCAACTATATGATTCTATAACACAGCCATAGGTCAAACATTCTTGGTGTTGTCATTCAAGGACATCTGGAACCCCCAAATTTAGGGAACCATTAGTATATGTAGGACATGCAGAGCTGATAGATTAAAGGCATCCTGTTCCAACCACATCTGGAGAACCTCAGCTTGCCATCTTAACTTTGTGTGTGAGGAGTGTTGGTATTTCCAACATCCATACCATCCTTCAGTGAAGGTGGGACATTCTTGTACATAAGATAATAGAGAGAATCTTCTGCCTTACTTGCTACATTTCTTCCTCCTTTTTCTTGCCTCTCTTCTCCTGTTTGACATTTCTGCCATGAATTTTCTTTCCCATCAATTGCAATCCAATATGAAAGGCAGCTGAGTCAACAGGTCAACCTCCGCTCTGTCTCTTCCTCACCTACGGTATGCCTCAGCTGCTGAGATATATGACTTGTTGTGTAAATCATTGCCCCCTCCACACACACACACACACACACACACACACACACACACACACACACACACACAAACTCTGAGGCCTCTTTTTCTTCCTCCCTCTGAAATGTTGCCATGACTCTGTGTCCCTTCCGGAAACACAATAGAAGAGGGGGAAGAGTAAATATCAAAATCCTGCATTGTTTGCAGAAAACATCAGTGCTGAGCTGACCCATCCCAGTTTTACTTCTATTCACACCATGCCTGGTCCCACCATCCATTTGCTATCTATTCCCATTTGATTTTGTGTTTGCTCTGTTTTGTTCTTGTTCCTGTTTTTTTAATACTTCTTAAAAGAAGAGTTAATTTGATTAAGGGTTCAGGAACCAAATAGTTTTGGAAACTGGAGAAGGCGTATGTGCAGCCAGGCCTGGAAACGTCCCACACCAAGGAACCGCCATGTTGGTTGAACCATCCAGGAAGAAATGTGTCAGGAATGAGATGTGGTCAGGAGACAGTTGGACCAAGGGTGGCTGTCCTGTTAGGCAATATGAGCCAAGCACCTTCAAGAAAGTTCAGAGCAGAGCAACAAGGATGATTAGGGGGCTTGGAACCCAAGCCAACAACAGAGGACTGAAAGAACTGGGGATGTTGAGCTTTGATGAAAGAAGACTGAGGAGAGACAGGGCATCATTTTCAAGTCCTTGAAAGTTTATCAGACAGAGGAGGGGCAGGACCTGTTCTTGCTCCTCCCACAGTGCAGGCCAACAATGGGCTCAAGCTACAAAAACCCTGATTTCAGCTGAATATCAGGAGAAACTTCCTAACAGAGCAGTATGACAATGGAAGCAATGACCTTGGGAAGGTGGTGAGCACTCCAATTTCGGGGGGGGGGGAGGTCTCAAGGGAAAAATTGGACATTCACCTGGCCGAGCTATTTTGCACTGGATTCCTGCATTAAGCTATAGGTTGGACCTGATGGTCTTTTAGGTGGCTTCCATGTCAATTACGCTATGATTGTATGGTTCCCGTTGGCCACTGAAGATCAGTTATTGTGGGAGATAAAAGCAAGTGAGATGTGGGGCTCCTGTTTGTGGGCTTTCCACTGGAGCTCCTGGATGGGGTAATAGGATGATGGATTAGACAGAGCTTTGGCAACAGAGGCTTTGGCACTTGTATGGGGGTGGGGAGTTGAATTTGTTCCAAACTGAGGCTGGGATTGAAAGGAACTCTCCAATGTGCTGTGTATATCATGGGTTGGAGCTTGAGAATTTGGCATCTTGGACCGCTTCTGTGATGTTCAGACCTGGGGGGGGGGAGAGAACTGGATTAAAAACAAACAAACAAAAAACTACACTGAAATCTCTTTTAGTGGGTGGAGCACAAGCCAAAAAGAAGACCATTATCCAAATGCTGTCCCTTGCCATTGTAGGCCTAGCAGCTTGAAGCTGCCCCCAGTGTTACCCCTTTCAGAAATATAAAAGTAACTCTTCCCCCTTTTCAGGGTTTGAAGGTACATTTCCTTGCCTGCAACACCCTTCAGCATCCCTGGGCCCCTTTATCTGGACGTACCAGGTGGCCCTTGCCCTGGAGGCATTTGCTGAGGGAAGCGTTTTTCCTTGTTGCCTGGCCGTGCAATGGAGGCCACATATCATTCTTCTCATTAATGGGAAGGAAATGTTAACAGGGGCGGGGGGAGAGAGAGAGAGAGAGAGAGAGAGAGAGAGAGAGAGAGAGAGAGAGAGAGAGAGAGAGAAGGAACACATGGGCTTTCAGATTAGAATGCGACATTGATTCCCTGCTTTTTGACCCAGCATGATTTGGTGGGCTTGGGGCGGTTTTTGAAAAGCTGAAAGGAAGGGAACCATTAATTGAAGTGTTCAGTCTTTTTTATTATTTTTATTTTATTTTATTTTTTTAAAAATGGCCCGCTTTCAGTCTTGCCAAGAGCCATGGTTCTCTCATTACCTACATCCTGTTTGGGACTCCCCAATTTAGGTGGGAAACAGGGGCCCTGCAGGCAAATGGCACAATAGTCTTTCTTCTGCTCTTCATTTCGATTTTCCTCACTTTCAAAGGTATTTAACCATTTTCAACACCTTGCCCAGAAGGAATATGTTTGACTCATTGTGGCTCAGGGCAGTGGAGACTGTCAGCTCCGTCGACCTTGGACAGCGAATCCGCTCCAAGTTTTTGTCTGAACTTTATAGCAGCTATCCAAGATGCTGAAGGTGAGCTGTTGATTTTGGGGAGATTTTGCAGCATTTCAGACTAAAACCCAGAAGGGATTTGTGGCTACTGAATGTTTTTGGGGCTCCAGAGCAGCTGATGTGGCTTGCCATAAATGCAAAAGGAATCATGGAATCATAGAATAATGGAGTTAGAAGGGGGACTCTGAGGCCATCAAGTCCAACCCCCTCCCCTTGGAATCCAAACCAGATGGCTGTCCAAGTTTCTCTTGAAGGCCTCCTGTGTTGGAGCACTCACCACCCCCTGAGATGATTGCTTCCATTGTCATACTGCTCTAACAGTTAAGAACTTTTTCCTGATAGAATAGTTAGCCAAAATCTCGCTATTTGTAGTTTGAGACCACTATTATGTGTCCTGCACTCTGGGATGATGGAGAACAGATCCTGCGCTTCCTCTGTAGGACTCAAGGATTTCAAAAGTGCTCTCCTCTCTCTCCTCAGTCTTCTTTTCTCATGCCCAAATAGGCCCAGTTCTTTCAGTCTTTCCCTGTTGGGCTTACTTTCCAGTCTCCTAATCATCCTTGCTGCCTTCTTCTGAACTTCCTGCAGTTCCTTGGCATCCTTCTTAAAGGATGATGTGCAGAATTAGAGAGGGACAAGTGTTTCACAGGATTCGGAGCCTATACTCCCTCCTCCCCGCTCCAATTACACCTGTATTGTCCTCAATACTTGATTCATATTGACTTGTGAAGCCAACTGCATATCTTGGCCTACAGCAGGCCTCACCAACAGGTAGACCGTGGGCTACCAGTAGCCTGCGAAGGGTTCAATCGTAGCCCACCAGCAACGAATTAAAATGAGAGGGATAATTTCTCCACCCCTCCCTCCCCCATCCCAAGGACCACCACTGCCTCAGCAAAGTTCTGGGTCTGCCAGCCCACTGTCTCAGCCGAGAGGGGCAGTTCAAGGGCCATGGGGGTGGTCCCCTGCTCCCACTGCTGGCCAGATGATTGTGAGGGTGCAAGGAAAGCATGTGCATGGTCGGACTTCCCATGGGACTGCATTGAAAATCAATTAATCCGTTCCGAAGGGAACCGATATCAATGCATTCCTATGGGAAACTGCTGCTCTATGTACAAATTTTTTTACTTACAAGCATGTGCTTGGAATGAATAAAATTTGTAAGTAATGGTATTAGTGTAGTAGCCCTCAGTAGACCTCGGCTTGTTCAAAGTTGGACAGTCCTGGCCTACAGTGTTTAATGCTTCTCTGATATCTCATGCACACAACGTTGTCCTCATTTTCCCAGCATACACATGTTATTTATCAGTATAATTTATAGAAGAAAAGCGGAAGAAGAATCTTCATCTTATGACCTCTACCCAATATCCAGAATGGGCGCAGACTCATATGAATTGTCTTGTAAGACACCATCGGTTGACTTGAATTTTCTTGGCAGCCTTTATAGTTGACCATGGACACCACCTCCACCTTGGTGTCTGCTTCATATACACCGAATTCTCCATCTTTTCACAAGCGCTGTCAAAGATTTGCTTTGGTCTTGTGCCTTCTGTTTTCCTTTGAGCCCCTGTGAGGATTAAGCTGGCACGATATATATGAAGCCACACAAGTACAAAACCAGGCAAGAGAACTTCCTTTCAAGATTCTGCATTCAGCTTTCCTCTTCTTCTAAAGGCCAAAGAGACCAGCATTCGCCCCGAAGGGTCTTTTAGTAAATAAAGAAAAAGAGAAAAAGAGATGATGAAATAGACTTCATGCTTTTAGGAATTTTAACCTCCCTCTTCTTCTTCTTCTTCTTCTTCTTCTTCTTCTTCTTCTTCTTCTTCTTCTTCTTCTTCTTCTTCTTCTTCTTCTTCTTCTTCTTCTTTCCCTTTGCTTGAAAAATTGTGAATAAAAATAAAATAAACTAAAAATTATAGCCCATTTCCTCAAAGGCGCTCAAGCCAAGGGAGTCTAGATTTTCAAAGATATGTTGTGAAAAAGGACGGGCGGCTTGAAAGCCCATCGCAAATGCAATTTGCTACTCTGGGGTGGTTACATAATGAGCTGTGTAAAATGCCGGGCTCCCAGCAGAGTTTCCTTCAGCTCTTCTTATGAGGAGCATGTGGCATTGCAGAGGACCCGGGCACAACATGGAACGGATGCTCGGTCCCAAGCGCCATTTGCACATCAACGGTGAGAAAGAGAAAGGAGACAAATTTCTATCAGACCTTTGAAAAGGTTTTCCCTTCTGGCCTCTCTCCTTTTCTTGCTTTCTTTCCTTTTTCAAAAAAACATTGTAATTCAATTTTCCGGTGGAAAATTACTGTGAATCCCAAGACAACCGGATATGCTGATTCACTGGATGATTGTAAATAGAGGTGAGTGGACCTCTGCTCTTTTTGGAACTACTGAGCTTGGAGGGACCCTATGAATTATCGAGTCCAACCCTAGTCAGGGAGGGACAGGGGAGGAGGGGAGGTCTGCAGCCAGATACCTAAACCATTGGTATGTCATAGAAGCATAGAAGCATAGAAGAGTTGGAAGAGACCTGAAGGGCCATCCAGTCCAACCCCCTGCCATGCAAGAACCCCCATCACAGCATTTCCGACAGGTGGCCATCCAGACTCTGCTTAAAAACCTCCTTCAAAGAAGGAGACTCCATCACCCTCATTTGAAGCAGCATCTTCCACTGCCCGACAGCTCTGTCTCTTTTCCTGTAGTTTGAAACTATTGCCCCAAGTCCTAGAATCTGAAGCCATGGAAAACAAGCCTGTTCCCTCTTCATTATGACATCCTTTCAAATATTTAAACATAGTTATCATATGCCCCCCCCCCCGGATTCTTTTTGAAAGGCTAAACATTCCCAGTTCCCTAAGCCGTTCCTCATAAGAAATTTCTTCCAGACCTTCGACCATCCTGGTCGCCCTCCTCTGGACCCATTCAAGATTGTCGACATCCTTTTAAAATTGAGGTGCACAGAACTGGACACAGGACTCCAGGTGGGGTCTGACCAGAGCAGAATAGAGTGGTACTGCCACTATGGTTCTGTTGATGCAACCAAGAACCACATTGGTTTTCCTGGCCGCCGCATCACACTGATGACTCATGTTCAGTTTGTGGTCCACCAAGACTCCCAGATCCCTTTCAAATGTACTATTTTCCAGCCAGGTGTCTCCCATCCTATAACTGTGCAATTCAATTTTTTTTTAAACTTGATGCACCACCCTATATTTCCCTCTGTTGAAATCCATTCTGTTAGCTTTGGCCCAACACTCTAATCTGTCAAGTTCCTTTTGGATTTTCATCTTCCAGTTTGGTATAATCTGCAAATTTGATCAGCCTACCCTCTATTCCTCCCTCCAACTCATTACCAAAGATATTGAGCAGCACTGGACCCAGAACAGAACCGTGGGGCACCCCACAGTCATGTATCTCCAAGCTGAAGGGATGCCATTAATGATCAGTCAACCAATTACAAATCCGCCTAACAGTAGCACTATCTATCCCACTTTCTACTAATTTCTTAGCAAGAATACCATAGGGAACCTTATCAAAGGCCTTACTGAAATCTAGATAAGCAATAACCACAGTGTTCCCCTCATCCACCAGACCTGTAATTCTATCAAAGAAAGAGATCAAATTGGTCTGGCATCACTTGTTTTTAAGAAACCCATGTTAACTTCTTGTAATGACAACATTGTTTGTTAAATAATTACAGACTGTCTGTTTAAATAATCTGCTCTAGGATCTTTCCAGGAACTGAAGTCAAGCTGACTGGGTGGTAATTATTTGGGTCCTCCTCCCATCCCCCTTTTTTTGGAAGATGGGGACTACATTTGCCCTCCTCCAATCTATGGGAACTTCCCCTATTCTTCAGGACTTCTCAAATATTATTGCCAATGGTTCTGAATTTGCTTCTGCCATTTTCTTTTAATATTCTTGGCTGTAATTCATCTGGCCCAGGAGACTTAAATTATTTTAATGTTTCCAGGTGTTTCTTTACTACCTCTCTACCTATTCTATGTTGCAATTCCCTTCCTACCTCATCTACTCTTTGTCCCAGCTGATCTCTTTCTTCCTTTTTGGAGAAAACTGAGACAAAGAAGGTGTTGAGTAGTTCTGCCTTTTCCTTGTCTCCTGTTTGTAACTGGTTATCATCACCACGCAGAAAGCCTATCATTTACTTATTTTTCCTTTTGGGTTAGAAACCCTTTTTACTATCTTTAATCTCTCTGGCAAGTCTAAATTCATTTTGCGGTTTAACTTTTTTACCATACCCCTGCATATATTAACTGTTTGCTTATATTCCTCTTTGGTGCATTCACCATTTTTCCATTTCTTGTGATTGTTTTTCGTTATACAGTGGTACCTTGTATAAAGGAATTAATTCATTTCAAATAAAATTATGTTAATCAAATGTTCCTTTATACAAATTTCCCATAGGAATGCACTGAAAGCAAAATAATCCCTAATCGCGACCATTTTATGTTGTACGGATTCACCCCATAGACGATTCTGTTAAGCAAATTTCCCCTAGCTCCAGATTTTTTATGTTGTACAGATTTTATGTTATACAAACCGTTTGTTTTACGAGGGTCCACTGTAGTTAGCTGAGTTGAAAATTCTTTAGTAAACCATTGTGATTTCTTTAGATATCTCCCATTTTTTCTTCTTGTTGGAACAGTTTTAGATTGTGCCTTTAATATCTCACTTTTAGGGAACTCCCATCCATTCTGGACTCCCTTCTCTTTCAGTGTTTCAGTCCATGGAATCACAGCCAATAATTCCCTAAGTTTACAAAAATTGGCTTTCTTAAAGTCCAGGATTCTTGTCTGACTATGCTTAGCTTCACCTTCCAACTGTACAACAAATTCCAAGAGGGCATGGGCACTTTTTCCTAAAGATCCCACCACTTCGACCCCATTTACGAGGTCCTCCCTATTGGTTAAGACCAGATCTAAAATGGTTGTGCCTCTTGTTGCCTCCTCTACATTCTGGACCATGAAATTGTCTGCATGGGCAGTAAGGACTTTGTTAGAGCTTGCATCATTTGATGAGTTGGATTGCCAGCATATATCAGGATAGTTAAAATCTCCCATTAGTACTACATTTCTCCCTTGTGACTGTGTGGTGATCTGCTCACAGCAGGCATCATCCCACTCCTCCAGCTGGCTTGGGGGTCTATAATATACCCCCACAGTGACATCCCTCCTAGGTTTCTCATCCCTGATTTTCACCCAAATACTCTCAACCTGCTTTTCCTGCAGTATATCTTGTATTTCTTCAGCAATATAATTGTCCTTAATATATAAAGATACACCTCCTCCTTTCTTACTATGTCTGTTCCTTTGAAACCGGTTATACCCTCCAATAAGTCTCATCCCACCAAGTTTCAGTGATGCCAATTATGTCATATTTATTTTGCTGTATTAGGAGTTCCAGCTCATCGTGTTTGTTCTCCATTCTCTGTGCATTGGTGTAGAGACATTTGAGGCTGTGTGCGCTTCTTACATGTCCTTTGCTTATCCTGCTTTTCCTTGCACTAATGGTCTGTACTACTCCTTGTCCTGCTCCTATTGCAACTTGGGCTATCCCCCACAACCCCTTCTGGATCTCTAGCGTTATGAAAAATTCCTCCCTCCCCCTGTGAACTCAGTTCAAAGCTCTCCTTATTAAATCTCCAATCCTCTTGGCAAAAAGATTCCTACCAGCAGTGGTGAGGTGCATCCCATCCTCATCCAATATCCCATCTGAATGAAATAGCAAACCATGGTCCAAGAATCCAAATCCTGCTGGCACCATCTCCAAAACCAGTTGTTCACCTCCACTATTGTTCTTTTCTTTCGTGGGCCACATCCTTCTATCAGAAGGAGAGATGAGATTACCACCTGGCCACCCAGGTTGTTCAGCTTCCTACACATCTCTTCATACACCTTTGTGCTATCATACAGAACAATGTCCAATAAGTCCTTTAATTGCTTCTTTCCTTCTCCCTGTGTATCTTTAATCATTCCTTCCTTCTTTCCTCCCTCCCTCCCTCCCTCCCTTCCTTCCTTGTGTGAGCAGTAGAACCAAGTCTAGTTTGAAGGATAGAAAAATCTCAAGCAAAATCACTTGAATTTATAGGAAGTGGAAGTTTTTTCCCTAATTCGCTTTCGTCTCTTTGCATTGTGTCACTCTAGAAGCTTCCCTGACATACCCAGTGGAGGAAGTGTTTGAATTTGTGCAGGTTGGCTTCCATTTGGAGTCCCTTAAATTCACCCCATCTAGACTCTGGCACATATCTCTACACATTGAAATGGAGCTCTCCTGCTGCCCGTAAATGAACTCCTTTACACTGGCTGTGAAAGGAGGAGGCATAAGAAGAGCCATGCTGGATCAGGCCAAAGGCCCATCTAGTCCAGCTTCCTGTATCTCACAGCGGCCCCACCAGATGTGTTTGGGAGAGCATGAGACTAGATATCTGTCTCCTGATACCACTCTCCTGCATCTGGCCCTTGAAGTACCCTGGTTTAAACCCTGGAGGTTACACATCTCCATCATGGTTTGTAACCTGTGATGGACTTTTCCTCCAGGAATCTGTCCAATCCCCTTTTGAAGGCATCCAGGTCAGATGCCATCACCACATTGTGTGGGAGTTCCATAGACTTACAACGCGCTGGGTATTAAGCCCTCAATTTGAGTGTATGTCCCCTAGTTCTGGTATTTTGGGAGAGGGAGAAGAGCTTCCCTCTATCCACTTTACTCATACCCTGCATTATTCTCCCTCCTTGGCAGGGATACCAGGGATGACAGTAGGCATTTATGGTAGTCTCAGTTTATGTATAAGAACCCTATTAAGTGTCATGGGAAGCCGTGAGTGGCGATGCCATGGCTTGATATGAACATAAAATGGGTAGAATTTAGAATGCCCAGTGCTATTGTGTATTAATATGAAGAGCAAGCAGTCTCCTCAGATTGGATTTCAAGCAAGGGCCAGGAGGAGGGGGGAGTGATAGGTTAGTTGTTTAAGGATCTGACTATGGAGTCAGTGGCTGGGAGTTGGATTCCCTATTCTCCCTCCTTGGCAGGGATACCAGGGATGACAGTAGGTTATACTCTGCAGGCCAAAGAAGAAGAAAGAAGAAGAACCATCAAAATATATCACCAGATTACATTCTCTTCCTAATGGGTGCACTAGCTAGCTTTTCAGGTTGCCAAGCCTCACCCCCAGCCCTGCCTCTGCCCTCTGCGTTCACCTACTTCTGGCTGCCGTGCTTTCTGACCCAACCGCCTCTTGAGCACACCGGCCATCATTGGTGAGAGCTCTAAAAGATGAGGAACCCAATGACCAAAGTGATCAGTGGAGCAGATCCTAAAGGGAGCACCCCCAAATCCTAGCTCTGTGGACACCTATCTCCCTTGCCCTCTGTACTCAATCCCTTTTGGACACACAAACAAGTTGCTCTAATGACAGGATTAAGTGCCTCTTGCTCTTCCCGTCCAATTCCTTTGAGCCCCCCTCCAGCAAACTACCCTAAAGCATCCTTCTCGGCTTCTCAGGCCCACGCCCTCCAAGTATTTGCAGGCCGCTTCTTAAATCACCTCTTTAGTCCTTCTTTATCTGAGCTGTACATAATTAGTTCCGTTAATCCTCCCTCCCAGGTCAATCTTCCTCTAAACTCTTAATCATTGCTATATTTCATTCCTGGATCCATTCCAACTGACTTAACATCACTTTCCAACATATTCTTTCTCTCTCTCTCTCCCTGCTCTGTTGAATCCAGACCATGTCTGCAAACAACGCAGTAACTCTGATGCACTTTGTTTTGGAGGGAGGAGATTGGAGGTGGGAGGAACACCTTGAAAAGCAGTGAAAAGACTGGGGAAATCATAGGTTTTGCACCACTTTTAATGAGAGATGCACTGGAAGGCATTATTGCCATCACATGCCATCAAGTCAATTCTGACTCCTAGTGACCCTTTCCAGGGTTTTTCAGATAGCAAATATACGGAACTGGTTTCCACTTCCCTTCTTCTGGGGAAGGGGTACTCCCTGGGATTGTGCATCTTGGCCGTGTGGGTTGGCTCTTCTCCCAGGTGGCCCAGTGGGGAATCGAACTTCCAACCTCTTGTACCTAAGGGCCTTTTTACACGACCCCTAAAATCCGCTGGTCCCTTACATTCGGACCAGAGATCTTAGGGGTTCGTCGCTCTTCCTCTGTCCCCACCCCCCTCCGCACTTCCTGGTTGCTGGCTGCGTGAGGGAGGGAGAAAAAGAAAAGAAAAGAATGCCGGCTTATCTCCGTTCTGTTCCCGGCAGCATTCAGATCTCTTAAAGGGGCGGGGGGCAGAAAAACAACAAACAGAAGCCAGGAGAGCCCCGCACTCACTATCCTTACACCGGATCAAATAATTTTCACCTCCAAAAAGCAGGTTCCTGAAAGCTGCGCTGGGATGTGCTAAAGTGGGCGGGGTCGCACTTAATTTCCTGTTAACTCCGGAGCTGGTGGGTAAACATTTTTAATCTCCGGAGCTGGGAGCCATTTGCCCCGGAGTTTAGGGGTCGTGTATAAACGCCCTAAATCTCTGGGCTAAACAGACAGCTGAATGACTCAAGAGAAGGATTATGGAGAACACCTCACAAGGACAAACTCTCCCTCAAAGTGCTCAGCCTCCCAAGCTCGGGCAAGCGCTTCCAAGAGTTTCTTTTTTGGGACTACGTGCTCCAGCAATCCCAAAGCAACACAGCTGCCATCCCAAAGGCCGCTTTTCCACATTCTGGTTCTACCCATGCCCAAGGAAGTGAAACCAAGCCACGTTAAGCCATGGGATGCTCGCATTCTCTTGTAGCTTTAATGTTGCCTCTTATTGCAGTAAGATGCCCCTCGATTCCCTGTTCTCAAACTTGAATATGTCTTGTATGTTCTGGGCTACAGAAGATACAAGAAATGTCCCTCATTTCTGTAAGCCAACTTGGGTCCTTTTCCAAGGAGAAAGGCGGGGTAAAAATACTCAAAAATAAATAAAAATAAATAAATTAAGGAGCAAGTAGCACCAAGCACCTGGAGGTTGAAAACAGGCCCCTTTTCAATGAAAAACAAATCTATATGTAAAATGGGATTTTTACCTATCGCCCAAGTTTTTTATTGTTATCGTTACCATCTCAGGCGGCTGTCGGTTCCAATAATGTTTGAGAAAGAGTGCTGCACTCATGATAGCCACCAAGAAAGGGGGAAGAGACAAGTGGAAGGGCCTGGGGGACCAGCATTTGGTTTGCCCTGAAGCATTCTGCAGGGGAACTATTCCAGAAACCGTTTCCATTAAGCCACAAAATATTACAGTTTAGTTCCGTGGAGGTATGCAGTGGGGGTGGGGGCACACCACAAACTCTGTTTCTAGAAACAGCTCCTCTTAACTCTTCCGTGCCGTTCTTATTCTGCCTCAGTATCGGAGGGGTGAGGAAACCAAGATGCTTGTAAATAATGAGGAAGAGCTGGTGTGAAAATGGGAACATATACATCGCCGCCTGCACGCACAGAAACCCTGAGGGGTTATGTCATTAAACAACTTTTAAAAGAGCCAGTTTCCCATTCGAGTGAAGGATTTTTTGATCATTTCCCTCTTCATTTATCCTTCTCTCTTCCAAACAAAAATGCCTCTACATGGCACAGTTGGGTCAGCTGGATTCCAGGCTAATTGTTCCAAACTCAGCCAGTGGAAATTCTGGGCCTCGTTGTTCCAGCAAAGTATTTGAAATTCATTGCTGCAGTTCAGGGGAGTTGGACTGCAAAGAATGCAGCAAAGAATGCAAAGGGCATCACTTGACTACATTGCTCAAGGTTCCATTGATTGAATCCAATGGCATCAAACTGCTATAACTGTATGGTGTGGTATGAAGAAACAGGGGTGGAGATGCTAGGGGGCCCAGAGGAGCATTTAGCCTTTTGGGGGTTGCATGCAACCTTCCCTGGACAATCCTACACCTGGCCCACTACAGTTCTAATCACAGAATCATAGAATCATAGAGTTGAAGAGACCTCAAGGGTCATCCAGTCCAACCTCATGTTATACAGGAACCCCTATCAAAGTGCTCCCAACAGATGGCCAGCCAGCCTTTGCTTAAAACCACCAGAGAATGAGAATCCACCACTTTCCGGGGCAGCATATTCTACTGTGAGACAGCTCTAACTGTCAAGAAGTTCTTCTTAATGTTCAAATAGAATCTCTTTCCCTGTAGTTTGAAACCATTGCTCAGGATTCTGGTCTCTGAAGTCATGGGCAACAAACCAGTCCCCTCATCGATATGACATCCTTTAAAATATTTAAACATGGTTTTCATATCCCCTCTCAGCCTTCTCTTTGTAAGACTAAACATTCCCAGCTCCATAAGCAGTTCCTCGTAAGACATTTCTTCCAGACCTATTAACCATCCTGGTCACCCTCCTCTGGATCTGTTCAAGGTTGTCAACATCCTTTTTAAATTGGGGTGTGAAGAACTGTACAGAGTACTCCAGGTGGGGTCTGACCTGAGCAGAATACAGTGGCACTATCACTTCCTGTTCAATTAGGGACTACAGCCTTAAATGGAAGGGATGAGGGTTGTGTCAATTGCTTCTCTACCCAAAAACCAAGAAGTCCAGAAATGGCCAAATATTGCTGCTCCATATTGTGCCCAGGTTGCCATCCAGAAAAAAGATATTAAAGTTTAGATCACAAAGGGTAGCCTGAATGTTGACAACACCAATGGCAGTAATGGTCTACATTACTTCTTCCACTCACTGCCAGTCAGAGAGTGAAACCAAGCAAAGGAAAATCCCAGGAGCTGAATTTTTAAAAAAATCAAATTACCACTTCTCACCTAAGCAAAAATAGAATCATAGAATCA
The DNA here is from genome assembly GCA_037367245.1 of Phrynocephalus guinanensis. NCBI lineage: Eukaryota > Metazoa > Chordata > Lepidosauria > Squamata > Agamidae > Phrynocephalus > Phrynocephalus guinanensis. Next base: position 29,362 of record JAWVWL010000027.1, read on the forward strand.
TAAAGTTGGAAGAGAATTCAAGGGCCATCCAGTCCAATCTCCTGCCATGCAGGAACCCCCCTCACAGGACACCCGAGAGACGGCCATCCAGCTTCTGCTTAAAAACCTCCTCCAAAGAAGGAGACTCCACCGCCCTCCTTTGTGGCAGCATCTTCCACTTGCGGACAGCTCTAATTGTCAGGAGGTTCTTCCTAACGTTAAGATGGAATATCTTTTCCTGTAGTTTGAAACCACTTCCTGAGTGGTAGTTTCTGAAACCATGGAAAACAAGCCAGCCCCCTCTTCACTATGATTCCCTTTCAAATATTTAAACATGGCTATCATATCCCCTCTCAGCCTTCTCTTTGTAAGACTAAACATTCCCAGATCCCTAAGGCACTCCTCGTAAGATATTTTTTCCAGACCTTCACCCATCCTGGTCGCCCTCCTCTGCACCCGCTCGAGGTTGTCAACATCCTTTTTAAATTGACGAGCACAGAACTGGACACAGGAACTCCAGCTGGGGTCTGACCAGAGCAGAATGGAGTGGTACTAACACCTCCCTTGATCTAGACACTATAGTTCTGTTGAGGCAACTGAGAATCACATTGGCTTTCTTGGCTGCTGCGTCACACTGCTGACTCATGTTCAATTTGTGGTCCACCCAGACTTGCACAGGTACTATTCTCCAGCCAGGTGTCTCCCATACTATATCTAAGATTCTAAGCAATTATATTTTTTCTGCCTAGTTGCAGGACCCTACATTTCTTTCTGTTGAAACTCATTCATTCTATTTGCTTCAGCCCAACACTCTAATCTGTCAAGGTCATTTTGGATTTTCATCCCATTCTCTAGGGAATTAGCCACCCCTCCTAATTTGTTATCATCTGCAAATTTAATCAGTCTCTCTCTACTCCTTTGTCCAAGTCATTAATAAAGAGAACAGAACCCTGGGGCCTCCCACTGGTCACCCTTCTCCATGCTGAGGAGAAGCCATTTACAATCACCCTTTGGGTGCGATCAGTCAACCAATTACAAATTCACCTAACAGTAGCACTATCTATCCCACTTTCTACTAACTTCTTTGCAAGTATGTTATGGGGAAACTTATTGAAGGCCTTGCTGAAATCTAGATAAGCAACATCCACAGTGTTCCCCTCAATCCAACCGGCCTGTAACTCTATCCAAGAAAGAGATCAAATTAGTCTGGCATGACTTATTTTTGAGAAACCTGTGTTGACTTCTAATAATGACAGCATTGCTTGTTAAATAATTACAGACTGTCTGCTTAACAATGTCAAGATGAGTGGGAGTGGTAGGTAATCATTTTGGTCCTCTTTTTTACCCTTTTTGAAGATGGGGACAACATTTGTCCTCCTCCAATCGATGGGACTTCTCAAAGATTATTGGCAATGGTTCTGAAATTACTTCTGCTAGTTCTGGATGGCCATCTGTCGGAAATACTGTGATGGGCTTCCTGCATGGCAGGGGGTTGGACTAGATGGCCCTTGGGGTCTCTTCCAACTCTATGATTCTATGATTCTATTATTCTTTTAATATCTTTGGGTGTAATTCATCTGGCCTCAGAGACTTAAATTCATTTAGGGTTTCCAGGTATTCCTGTACTATCTTCCTACCTATTCCATGCTGCAATTTCCACCCTACTTCATTTTCTCTTCGACCCGACTGAACTCTTTTTTCCTTTCTGGAGAAAATGGAGGCAAAGAAGGTGTTGAGTAGTTCTGCCTTGTCCCTGTCTCCTGTTAGTAATTGCCTATCATCAACGCACAGAGACCCTATCATTTTCTTATTTTTCTTTTTGCTCCAGACATAACTTTAAAAAACCCTTTTTACTATCTTTAGGCAAGTCAGTGAGAAGGAAGATGCACCACTCCTCTCTTCAGGGTCCAGTATAGGGTTGAAGTCAGAGGGAAAGGAAGAAATCACTGCTAAAGAGAGGGGGATGGGAAGAAAGGAAGTTAAGGGGAGAGAAACTGAAGAAAGGTGAATCCCAAGGTCAGGAGAAGAAAGAAATTGCCTTGGGAGTGTGGGTTGACCTAGGTTTGGGTGAAAAGCAGGCAGATTTAGTAGAGATGGTAAAAGAGGACCTCTGGACAGGGAAATGGATCACCTTCCAACTCCCATGTGAAGCAGCAGAGCGGGAGTGGATGGAATAAAAAAGTGGTAAAACTTCTTATTGGGGCCAGACTGTGTGGAGAGTGGAACATAAGCTGGCCCTGCACTTCTTCAAGTGTGAAGCTAAAAAAGAGAACAACAAAGACAGCTCTGTTTGCATTGGGAGCAATGCAACACTATTCATGGGAAGAGCCCCAGGCTGGAGTGAATGTTTTGGGAACGACTGGGTTGCTACAATCAACCCCAGAGGGGGGTGAACTTAATGCTCCCCCCCCCGGAGGACTTAGCTGGGATCAATCTAGACCCAGGCCTTCAGTAAAAAGAAACCTTTTGGTTGGAACGCTGGATGGTGTAGCCTGGATGTGTCACCCAGGAAAATGGAGAATTGTTCGGACAAAACGGAGCCCTTGATTAAAGCAAAGGACAATGTGGTAGAAGATTAAACTGTGTTTGTCAATGTTAAAAATAAAAGTTTCACAAAGTTTATACCATTCTGTGTTGTTATTGGTTGATATGGTCATAGGACTAATCAATAAATTTATTTGTCTTGTCTTGGTCCTGAGTTTGTGTCTGGAAAGGATCAGGTAGAGGGGGGACGGACACAACGCCCCTCACAAAGTCGTTCTGTGCTTTAGCTTCTCTTACCATTTCTCTGCATATACTGGCTATTTGCTTATATTCCTCTTTGGTTCCCCCATTTTTCCATTTCCTGTACATGTTTTTTTTCTTTATATTTAGGTGACTTGAAAGTTCTTTAGTCAGCCATTGTGGTTTCCTTAGACATCTCCCATTTTTTCTTCTTGTTGGAACTAGTTTAGATTGTGCCTTTAATATTTCATTTTTAAGGAATCCCCATCCATCTTGGACTCCCTTCTATTTCAGTGCCTCAGTCCATGGAATTACAGCCAATAATTCCCTAAGTTTAAAAAAAATTGGCTTTCTTAAAGTCTAGGATGCTTGTCTGGATATACTTAGCTTCCCCTTCCCACTGTATAACAAATTCCAAAAGAGCATGGTCACTTCCACCTAAAGATCCCGCCACTTCAATCCCGTTTACAAGGTCCTCCCCATTGGTTAAGATCAGATCTAAAATAGCTGTTCCACTTGTGGCCTCCTCTACCTTCTGGGCCATGAAATTGTCTGCAAGGCCATTAAGGAATGTATTGGATCTTGCATTCTTAGCTGAGTTGGACTGCCAACATATATCGGGAGAGTTAAAATCACCCATTAGTACTACATCCCTCCCTTCTTGACTGTGTAGCCATCTGTTCACATAAATAGTCAGGGGTGTTTTTCAACAAATGTGAAAGGTGTCCAAACCTCCCAGGCACCAATAATGAATGTTCAGCTAATGGCTACCCCCTGCATGGCCAATATCTATGGTACATTATCTTACAATTCCTGGTCTTAGGATAGAGGGCAAAATGCATACAGGAATATATAACAATCTAATATGTATAATAACAAAAGTTTCATGCAACCAGAAAATGACCCATTGTGTGTGTGTGTGGGGGGGGGGTCTTTGGGGATCTCCCATGGTTGATAACAAGCTTGAGTGGAAGGGGATATTTTTATCAATAAAGGAAAAGAACACACTTTTCATGCATTTGTGGTAACTGTGTTACTTTTCCAGCCACCAAATGTGGATAATTTAAGGAGTGATTAGAAGGTGTTGTTTGGGGGAAATATTACATTCTGGGCTTAGCAGCCATTATTTTTTTGGTGTGGGGGGGATATCTCTATATTAGGTGTGGACAATTATAAGCAGAGAGCAAATGTACCATTAACAGGAGAGAAGATATATGCCAACACCTGCACACACACACCGACACACACACACAGAGAGGCATGGATAAAAATAACGACATACTGAAGCTGAAGGTTGAAGCCACCTTGAGAAAAATCTTGGCACAGCTCAAGAAAAGAGAGAGAAAGAGAGAGAGAAAGAGATTGCTCCACTCCCCTGCCAGCTCCACTTTGCATCAAAATCTGCTTTCGATTCCACCGACTTATTAAAGTTGGGGATTGTGGCATTGTGCGTGTGTATTTATTAAAACTGGGTCGGCAAGGGAGGCTCTCCAGATTAAGAAGGGGGAAACCTGCCCGTAATAATTTAAAAAAACAAAGCAAGACACCAAAACTTTCATGGCAGTCCGTTTCCACACTAGGCATTGAGAAAAACAAGCATGAGGTTTCTTTTACTTCAGATTGGGGGGGGGCTATATATTTTCTGTGTTTCTCTTTCCATGATGGCATCCCCTTTGTAGACTTGGGCACCAATTTCAACTCAAACACTCTGTGAAGAAGGGGGGGAGGTTTTTTGAAGTCATCCTGTGAGCAAAATCAGGAATAATCCACAGGGAAAGGATGTGGCAATAAATTACGTGTGTGATTTTACCCACCACCTACATCACCCCCAACATGCTGTCCGCAAGGTGGTGTCCAATATTTTTGAGAATGTGTGTGTGTGTGTGTGTGTGTGTGTGTGTGTGTGTGTGTGCGTGCGTGCGTGTGTGTGTGTGTGTGTGTGTGTGTGTGTGTGTGTGTGTGTGTGTGTGTGTGTGTGTGTGAAGTACCAACACTGCTAAACCATGCCTAAGAAGAGATGGGGGAATCTATTTGTAGACGAGGATGTGGACCCAAGAGCATATTCCTTCTGGATCTCACAAAGGGCTACTCCACTTTGCTTCTGAAGAACCACCCTGTGTTATGTCTTGAAAGATCCTTCCTTTTCCAAGGAGAAAGGTGGGGTAAAAATACTCTAAAATAAATAAATAAAATAAAACTTGATGAGAAAAGATCTTCCTGGACTAGAACTAGTAGAGACATTTTTGGAGCCAAGTATTCACTGGGAGCTCTCCTTGGTCCTGAACCCTCCAGCAGCCTCAAGGCCTTTCTGAACCAATCTGAAAAGGCGAGTGGGGGCTTATCGGCGGGATGCCATTATCATCTTTATCCCAGTTGCCTTCCAAAGCTTGAGAACAATGATGCCCTTGATGTGCTCCATTTCAGGTAGACAAGGAAGAAGAAAGCAATCTCACACTATTCTGTATGATTGCCCAGTCCCTAGAAAATCCACCACCTGTATCCCTCACAGCCTAATTGGTACCTGTCTTTGTCCACAGGTGAATGTATTCATCCCTGTGTTTAGGGGATCTCTAAAGGCCTAAATTGTCAGTTCATTGGAAGGAAGCATTGACAGGGGGATTATGTTTAATCTCCTTCATCCCATACCAATGATACTGCAGGACTTAAAGAATGTTTGAAAAGAGAGGGTCAATTTGTTTCATGAATACTGGGAAGACGGTCAGTTGGGGAGGGTTGTCCGCTCTTCTGGGTAACTGAATTAGGTAACAATGGAACTATCCCACCCACATAAATGTTTTCTCTGATCTTCCCTGGGACACTGTAGAGATCATATTTTATTTATTTAAATATTTCAAGTATTTATGCCTCACTTTCATAGAAGCATTTTAAAAAATAGCAATAGAAATATTTTCAGTAAATCCTGGTGCTCTTATACTCTGAGGAGCACAGCAATTCCACTGGCTGATCTTCCATAATTGAGCAACACAACTAAAATCCTCCAGTTTACACCAAATGCACACTCAGATTATGAGGGCCAAGAGATCACCTCCCTCTCAGTGCTTTGGATCAGCCTAAGGCAAGTGCCCCAAACTGGAAGTAAAGCTGAGGGAAACCAAGGCTCTAAGACAGATTGGGGCAAACAGGAAGCAGTGGAATACGCTGCCACAAAGGGTGGTGGGGTCTCCTTTGGAGGTTTTTGGATGGCCATCTGTCAGAAATATTGTAATGGGGATTCCTGCATGGCAGGGGGTTGGACTAGATGGCCCTTGAGGTCTCTTCCAAGTCTATGATTGTATGATTCTACGTGCCATCATTTCTGAAAGAAGAGACCAGGCTCTAAGACAAATCAAAGTCAAGTAAAAATCAAGTAGGAGATAATGCTGGTTAATGGGGCAGCTGCCTAGCTGACCTAAGCGCATCCGCTCTTGCCTGATCCTAGAATCATAGAATCATAGAGTTGGAAGAGACCTCAAGGACCATCTAGTCCAACCCCCTCAGATCTCAGAAGCTAAGCAGGGTCGGGCCTGGTTAGTACTCGGATGGGTGACCACTAGCGAAAACCAGGTGCTGTAGGTGCCTGGAGTAGGACTTGGCAAGCCACTCCAGTATTCCTACCAAGAGAGCTCCATGGACAGGGGGTCACAAAGAGTGGGTCATGAGTGTAATAACACAACAACAAATGAGGGAAGGATGCTAGGAAGGTGAAGAGATGATACTCATTTCTTCCACCATCACACCCTAGGCTCTCTCATTTTTGTCTTATTTGAGAAGCTAAGAAAGATTGGAGCTGGTGAGTACTTGGATGGGAGGCCACCAGGAGATTCCAGAAATCTACAGGTATGACTCGAAGAAAGTCTTACCTAAAACTTTAGAGAGCTGTTTTGCAGTCAAAATGGACACCACTCTGCAAGATAGTCCAAGTATCTGATAGTCCAAGTATCTGATCTCTGCCCCAGGAACCATCCTTGCCTAAGCCTGACCAGCAACTACAGCCCAATCCAGGACTCAGATTCAGTTCATTGTGGGCCCACAAGATGATGCTGTCCTTCTATGGAAGAAGGTGTCTTCTTTTGCAAGAAAGTTATCTGCTTGCTCACTGGTCTGTTTGCTGTTTATAGAGAACAACTTTCTCTGGAGCCAGAAAGTGAGTTATCCTCACACCAAGACTTTCCCCGTCATGTGGTAGGACCTCCACCTTATCTTTTTCAGGGACCCTCTCTGGAACCTCTTACAAGGACTGCACAATAAATGTTAACCTATATATATTTGCTTTTCCTCTGCCAAATATAGTCAAAATAACACAAGAAAGGCCATGCTGTAGAAATGTGAATCTTCACTCTTCACTTTTTTTTCATTTGTGTTGATTTCATCTGTGTTGACAGATCAAAGGTTTTTAAGCAGAGGCTGGATGGCCATCTGTCAGAAATATTGTGATGGGGTTCCTGCATGGCAGGGGGTTGGACTAGGTAGCCCTTGAGATCTCTTCCAACTCTATGATTCTATGATTCTATGATTCTATGACAAGGAATTTCCAAGCCTTGTGAAAGTGCATCTGAAGATAGACCAAAAGTACCCCTCACCACAGTCTGTATAATATGCACAAAATGTCTCTGTGCAAAAGCAAAGTTCCTTTCCTTGGAGAAGAAAACTATTCCCTTACACAAGGAGTACTGAGGAACTGTACTGAGGAACTGGCTTATTGAATGGAAAGATGCAAGCAAACAATCCAGGGCTTCTAATTCAATTGAACAATTTCAATTCTTAATAAAATGGACACAGAATTTTATCACATTTTTTACAAAACATGAAAGCCAATAGAAAACATCTTATGCTTTTTTTCAGGACAAGGCGGGGGGGGGGGAGATTGTGTTTCTCACAAAAAAAATGACAAGTGAGGATTTACATCTCTAGGCACCTTATGAACTAATCTAAAGAAATAAATAATAACATAGAAATGAAAGATAAAGCTGAAAATTTCATGTTTGGATTGAGGCTACTTGTTACCCGCTCGGGTAATGTAAATCCCAATTTAAAATCTTCTACTTACAGTGCATGGCTGTTATTATCATACCAAGACAGATAAATATGCCTGCCATTATAAGGCCTGGGGGAAACTGTTATGGTGTGGCAGGAAAACAGCTGCACCTTGAGACTTTTATCTCAGAACACAAAACATTATCTATCTGCCTTGCAATCGGATGTTTTCCTTGTAAATCAGCAGCCAAGGAACCTAATTATGACTCGGCATGCACATGGCCAGAGGCTTTGCTTATTTCCTCTGAGGTCCAGGGGCAAAATCTGGCATTCATATTTGTTTGGCTGGTTCAAGTGTCAGGAGCGATGGGTGGAGCATGGAGAGGACAAAGAGGAAGGGGAAGGGGAGGAGCAGGAAGTGGCTGACGAAACGATGGTGTTAGAAACTATTGATAAAGTAAATAAAATACAAATTAGGGGAGAAAATAACTTAAAGGGAGAAAGGGGAGAAAGGGGTCTCCTTTCTATGCTGCTTGTTCGCTTCCTACATACAACACATGCTAAATTCCTTGCTCCACCGATTCCTCCCACTGGGCTGGCGAGGAGGTGTCAGCAGGGGATCCCGGTGCGGAAGTGACTCCTCGCGATGCACAGATCAGCCCGTCGCACAGATCACACCATTGCACAACACAGCTCCATGAGCAATTCGCCACGAGGCTCCATCTCTGACAAACGGCCTCCCCTATCAACAACACATCTGCCGTAAACTCTTATTATCATTCCCCTGGCTGCTTCTGGGCTTTCGGAAACCCATTATTACAATGATAATAATAATAAAAATCCTAGGACATGTGATTTGAAGCACAAACATGTTTACCCTGCAAATTGTTTGTCAGAGACCTAGGAGGAAAGGGGGGGAGCTGTCGTATGCAAACAACACTGTTTCATTTGTCCTACTCCACTGTCCTTCTTTAAGTTAGAACTGTTCTGTTCTGAAATTCAGACTGATATGGACTTTGGTCATTGCCTTCTCTTCTAGGCTGACCTCAAAGAACATTGGAAAAGACCCTTGGTGTGTGCTCCTTAACTAATGTTGAGTCAGTTATGGCTTCAGTCCAATACCCGTTTACCTGGGTATTACCCATAAGCACACCGAGACACAGGCACAGAAATGCCGCATGTCTAGTGGAGCCTTCAATCCTATCAGGAAGGTCATTGATGACCACTTTTCTGGACTGAAGGACAGCTCATCAGATGATTGCATAGCATGTGGTTCACCCAAGCTTTTCCCAAACAGAGCTTGGCTCCCACAGGGAGGCTCTGTCCAATAAATAAGAACTGCTGGACCACATGCCAAGGCATGTCTAAAGGGATTCCATCCAGACAAGACTCTTCCACTTGGAGTGACTCAGAGAGGACATCCATGATGATCTAGACATGCAAATCTAGTTGGTCAACATTGATTTCAGTTCTTCTTCCGTCCATGTCTTCCCATCAAGCAAAGCTGACCTCAGCTGCCTGAGAAACACATGCCGGTTCAGCTCCCTGTCCCTCCAGACCAGGTAGGTGTTTCTTCGTAAGTAGCGGAACAAGCCCAGCTTCTTCTGCACCACAGATTTGTCTACCCCTTCCAAAACAATCAAGATGAGGCTGGCTTTGCTGTCCAGAAGCTGCCAAGACTGTGCCACCTCCAGCTCAAAGTTGCACCAGCGACTCTCCAGGAAGTGGGTGGACACCACGGCAATGACTTTTCGGCTGCTCTGGAAGCCCTCCTTGACAATATTGGTGATGATGGAAACTCCAGGGATGAAGTCCCGGTAGTAGAGGCAAAGGCGGAATCGAGGCACACCGGCTTCGAGGGTCTCCTCCAACTCCTGTGTCACCCACTCCTGGTCTTCACTGGAGTAGATAACAAAAGCATCATAAATGTTGTCCTTCTCAGTAGCAAGGCGGTCCCTACTGAGCAACAGCATCATGTAATATAGATGGAAATAGTATTTATAAACCAGAATCCCCAATAAGACTAGAAATAAGGTGGTGCTAACTGAGACAGCCACAGTAGTCCTACTTACCCAGCAATAGGACACATCAAAATTTATCAGAGGTACATTTTTTAAATCAACAGGGCTATGGCAAACCATGCTCTCGTGATGCTGAAGAAGGTCCCTGTGCTTTATGGCCCACCTCAAAAAGTTCAAGTGGTCACAAGAACAATCAAAGAGGTTCTGAGAGAGGTCCAGGCTTTTTAGAGCCCTTGGCAAGCTCTCTAGATCCTTGTCTGTCAGAGCAGCCAACTGGTTGCTGTGGAAGTCCAGCACAGTGAGAGCATGGAGGTGAGAGTACACCTCTGAATGGAGGTCTACCAGCTTGTTTTGGCTGATGTTCAGAAAGCGGAGATCATGGAGGTGAGCCAAGCTACTAGTGAAGATATGCTGCAGTTTGCAGCTGGAAACGTCCAAGATCTGGAGCTTGGTGAGGTTCATGAAGATCCTGCCTAGCTGGTTGTCCTCAAAGGAGTTGCCAGACATTTTTAAGACCCTCAAGCTGTACAAACCACAGAACACACACTCCGCTACAATTTTGGTGCTGGTGTGAGATATGTCAAGATAGACCAAATTCCCAAGGCATAGGAATGATGGGATGGATCCTGTCTGAGACAGTTTGCTATATTGTACATCTAAATATTCAAGTTTGGAAGTGCCATGGCATTCCGCCGGTAAAAGGATATTTAAGTTGAAGCTGAGATTCAAATGCTTCAGATTCGGAACCCCTTCTGAAAGGCAAGTCCAGCAGAGGGAAGCCTTAAGGCTGTTATCACTGAGGTCAAGGGTTTCAAGGTGAGAGGCCCTTAAACTTCTCCTTGAATGAGGTGAGGTACCGGGAGCACTGGGTGACGCGAAGCACTCTCAGTCCCTTTAAGGAAGAGAGGTTCTCGGCTGGCAACTCTCTGAATTTGCAGTCTTTGAATTCAAGATGGCGTATGCTAGAGTTTTCCAGAAACGGGGACACATGGTCAAGGTAAGTGCTCACCAACCGCACAATGGGGATGGCATTCAAGCAGTCAGAGAGTTGGCTGGTATCATCGAAGGCTGAAATATAGACGAGGGTTATCTCCTGCAGGTGGATGTGGCACAGGCCATCCAAGAGGCCTTTGTCAAACGAGTCAAGCTTTTGGATGTTCCGATATTCTCCCAACACTAGGCTGGTGGTGTGCAGACCTGACAAATTGTGGAGGCCAGCCCGCATCACAGAGTTGTTACTGAAACAGGTCCTCAGGGTGAGCTGCTGAAGGGAAACCCCTGCAAAGGCAAACCGTTCAATGTACTGGATTTCATTCCGGGACAACACCAGGGAGAGGTTCTGACTTGACAAGGCAGTCAAGTCTCCTACAAAGATGGATGAAATCTTGTTGGAGCGGAGACTGAGGAACTGGAGGGCGTGTAGCTGAGAAAAGTAATCCGGGAGTTTCAAGGACTGGATGAGGTTGTTACTCAGGTTCAGCTCTTGAAGGGCCGTCAAGTGTCCGATGGGAAGGTCCTCCAGTGAAGACCATCTGGTCTCAGCGGCGACCAGCCTTTTCAGGGAAGTCAAATCCTGAAACGCCTTTGGACCCAAGAAGTGAAGAGGATTGGCAGTTAGGATCAAGACGGAAAGGTTACAGAGACCCGCGAAAGCATTGTCTTCGATTTTCTGGATGCCACATCTGTTGGAAAACAAGAGAGGAGAGAGTCCAGATGAGGGTGGTCTGGCTTTTATGCTCCATCAGGCAGGTGAAATATATGTACGTCATTCACTGTGTGACTCCCACGCTGTGGAATGATTTCTCAAGGCAAGTACATCTGGTCTCTACACTTTGCTTTTTATGTATCTCTCTCCCTCCACTACCATTCCAAACCCTTTCTTTATTCTCCCAGGCCTTTCAAAATTTCTACTCCTTCAATGAAATAGGTTTTATGTCTCTTTTATATCCAGTACATCTGCTTTCCCTTGTGATACTGATGTACTTGTATTAACTGCATTTTTCTCGGGGGGGGGGGGGGGGAGAGGAAATCTAGTTGGCAAGGCAGGCTGAAAATTTATTTGCTTTCTCCACATCCTGCATAATGCTGTAATTCTCTTGCACACAGGTGGTAGACCTGTTGCTTTCCAGCTGTGCTTGGGTTCCAAAGTCCCACAAGTGCCAAAAATAGATCTTTTTAAAATAGAGTTCCCTTTTAAGAAAGAGAGGAAAGTTGACCAATAATATCTGGAAGGCCACATGGACAACACCTATGTTCTAACCCAGGGGGTTCCAACCAAGGGTCTTCAGATGTTCTTGGGGCTGCATCTTCCAGAAATCCTTGCCAGCATAGCTAGTGGTGGAGGCTTCTGGGAGTTGCAATCCAAGAACATCTGCAGACATAAGGGTGGGAACTCATGTCTTACAGTGTGGGATCAAAGTCACTACAACATTTTTTTACAAATCAGATTGAAGAGAGCATCTTCCTTTGTGATCAGTACACATGGCTTCCCCTTCCCCCTTTCAGATTTTCCCTCTTGGGCCGGGGAGCATCAGAAAAGAAGTGACAGGCCACGGTACCTGGTGAGGTCCAGGAACTTCAACCGAAGGAAGGATGAGAAATAATTTGAGGTCAGCATTTTCAATGGATTGAAGCTAAGATCCAGGTTTTCTGTGGAAAGGGGAATCTCAGGTGGGATCCCACTGAGGTTCAGCTCCATGCATTTGTAGGAAGTCCTTGGGATCACCTACAACGAAAACAGGACATCTGCACAGATCAGTGTGTTGGTGGCGGGGGGAGGGAGAGAGAACTTGTGGTCCTTCAGATGAAGTCGGAAGCGGTGCGAGATGAACCCCAACATGCCCTACTGCATCGGAGCAATATTAAGTCATCGAAACCTGGAGGCAGCAATGCATTTCGGATCCAGGAAGGAAGAGTGGCAGAGAGAATGGACAGAAATGACGTTGAAAAGAAGGAATCTCGGTGGAGCATGTCCATTGCCCTTCTAAAGTCACCCCTCCCTCCCCTCCTAATGGCTGCCTTGAGGTGCAGAATGGGGCTTTCGCTTGGCAGCTGGAATATTGATCACACCAAAAGGGCTTCTCTTCAGCTTGGAGAGATGTGACCCATGGGGTGCCCCAGGGTTCTGTTCTGCATCCGGTGCTATTAAATATCTTTATTAATGACTTGGAGGAAGGAATAGAGAGTAGGCTAATCAAATTTGCAGATGATACCAAATTGGGTGGGGTTGCTAATTCCCTAGAGGATAGGATGAAAATACAAAATGACCTTGACAGATTAGAGGGCTGGGCCAAAGCTAACAGAATAGGGTTCAACAGAGGGAAATGTAGGGTGGTGCCTCTAGGTAAAAAGAATGAATTGCACAGATATAGGATGGGAGACACCTGGCTGGAACATACTACCTGTGAAAGGGATCTGGGAGTCTTGGCGGACCACAAATTGAACACGAGTCAGCAGTGTGATGCGACGGCCAGGAAAGCCAATGCGATTCTTGGTTGCATCAACAGAATGATAGTGTCTAGAGATCAAGGGAAGTGATAGTACCACTCTATTCTGCTCTGGTCAGACCCCCATCTGGAGTACTGTGTCCAGTTCTGTGCGCCTCAATTTAAAAAGGATGTTGACAACCTTGAGCGGGTACAGAGGATGGCGACCAGGATGGTTAAAGGTCTGAAACATATGTCTTACGAGGAGCAGCTTAGGGGACTGGGTATGTTTAGCCTTTCAAAAAGAAGGCTGAGAGGGGGTATGATAGCTATGTTTAAATATTTGAAAGGATGTCACATTGAAGAAGGGACTGGTTTATTTTCCATGTCTTCAGACACTAGAATGTGGGGCAATGGAAAGGAGATTCAACTTAAACATTAGGCATAATTTCATGACAGTTAGAGCTGTTCGGCAATGGAATATGCTGCCATGGAAGGTGGTGGTGTGTCCTTCTTTGGGGGTTTTTAAGCAAGAGGCTGGATGGCCATCTGGCAGGCATCCTGTGATGGGGGTTCCTGCATGGCAGAGGGTTAGACTGGATGGCCCTTGAGTTCTCTTCTAACTCTATGATTCTATTATTTTAATGGAAGAAAATAAAATTACTAAGGCGAAGATCTCCACTAGGGTGTCAGAGGTATCTTGTCCACATCCTTCCATATATGACCAGTCCTTTGCCATGTCTGTCACTCCAAAGCTAAAGCAAAGTGTTTTGCTTAACACATTCTCTGGGATGTTTGCAGTTTAGATATGCAGGCTGCATATTGTGCCTCATGCACACTCCAGTGAGCTGCGTGCTCATTTTACTGACCTCAGAAGGATAGAAGGCTGAGTCAACCATGAGCCAGCTCCCTGGAATTGAACCCCCGATAATGAGCACAGTTATAGCTGCAGTACAGCTGTTTAACCACTGCACCATGAGGCTCTTTATCTCCACTTGTTCATTTATTCATTTGTTTGTTCATTCGTTCATTCGTTCAGTCATTCTACTTCTATACCACCCCATCTGGCTGCCCAAGGCCAGTATGGGCAGTTCAAAATGCAATGAAACAAACCACACTTTAAAAGGCATCAAGCATATTTGCTATACAAACCAAAATTAAATGTATCTACCCTCATACACAAACAACTTCAAAATAATGAATACTAATTGTAAAAGGTGAGGCGGTAGAATGTGGAAAATAAACACAGAGGGGGAAAACAAGCCTGCACTATGATGATGATGCAACTCCCGAGGATAGCCTGTCTTTTGCAGCCATGTTTTCAAAGATCATTTGAAAGTTTCCACTGAATGGGGTCAGGTGGATTCTGGGTGGGAAATGATTATTCTAGAGCTGTTGATGGGAACACCACCCACAAGGCCTGGTTTCTGGTCTTCTCCATCCAGGCTTATCTTGGAAAATATATATATTAAGGCACCAGCCAATGTCTCTAGGGGAATCGCTCTGCTTCTCCATACCTCCAGGGAAAGGGAAACATCTCAAGACGAGATCAATTTTATTTTGGGTGGTGTCTTTAAACTGGAGGAACCCATCCTGTCACCACTTGAACCTGATTCTGTTGCACATATTCTGACTCGATGCACCGGCCATCATATTAATCGACGGCAATTAATTGGCTCCATTATTTCCAAATTTTCAACAACCCCTGAGACTATTACTGCTATTCTCTTGGAAGACAAAGATAAAAGCGTGACAGAGCTAGTAGCCAAATATTTATTACTAGTTTCTCAAAAGAGTAGCCCTGCTTCCTTTTAAGTTTGGTTTATGGTAACCCCAGATTAATATGGTTGCTATTCAGGCACTGAGAGGTTTGCCTATTGTAACTATTTTAATGACTTTTTAATGCCAATAAAGGTGACTTTGACTTTGACTTTGACTTTGTCACCACTTTGGGCCGACTCGGCAGCTCAGCGCAGAGGTGCAGGGCCAACCATGTTTAGAAGAAACAATGTGATATATAAATAATACGATAAATAATATTACACTTTGCTCAGGAGATCCCAAGAGAGTAGTGCAGAAACGGTAAAAATTCTCTCGAAACCGACGAACGAACAATTTTCTGTCCCTCTATTGCATCGCGAGATCGCGCACACACACAGAAAAATAGTTTTTAAAGAAAAAACGTCTGCAAGTATTATGCTCTATTACACTTCAACTAGCGCTCGCCCCCCTTGCCGGCCGCCAGCCGCCGCCCCGGACGGCACAGGAAAAAACTTTTAAACTCTCCCCCCACCCATTCCCGGGCCAAAAAAGCAGGCAGCCTGCTTGACTAAGGGCGCAACAATGGGGAAGTAAAGAAATACACCAATATTGTTTTTGAAATCGTGGTCCAAAAACACACAAGCACAACAGAAACACGCGAAAATTTATAAACTGCCAGATTTTTTCTTGCCAAGAGAGTTGGGCGCCACCACAGGCGCTGACAGCCAAATCCTATATTACAGACCACACTGTGTGAGTTTCACAACAAGAACGTTTTTACCGTCCCTGGAGTTTTTCAAATGATCTGGCTTGGTTTTGTGACTGACCTTCTGAACCTGGATTTGTTTGGGAGTCTGACTTCTCAGATGCTGAAGTCCCCCGAAATTGTGTCGTTAGAACACAAATTTGGTTTTCTGCTACTGAGGGGAGACTGCCTACCGGGCAGAGTTTGACCTCCAGAGATGCTCCAAAAGTCCTGGATAGAGACTTTTCAGTGGTGGCTCTCTAGCTGGATAATCTCCCCCTCCCTAACTGGGTGGACAGCCCAGCGGCTCAGGTCTATGTCTGTGGAGTCAGAAGCTGGGAGTTCAATTTCCTGGGAGAAGAAGCCAGCTTTGGTGGCCTTGGGCAAGCTCCCAAGTCCCAGGAATAACCCCCAAAAGAAGGGAATAGCAACCCACTTCTGATTATTCTCTACTTGGAAAACCTCGAAAAGGGTAACCCAAATCTAAATTGACTTGACAGAACTTCATTATGATTATTATTTAGACAGGCTCACATAATATGTACATTGTGGGATTTTCCACTGTAACTGAGCGAGACCATTTAATTTTCTTGTACTATGTTCTAAAATAATGTTGTGCTATTTTTTAAAGCCTTGCAGCTCTGTTCTGTACTTCTGATGTAATTTCACTTCTGTTCTGATGGATTATTTTTATTTGCTTTAGTCTGTGAGCTACGCTTCATTGCTATGTTGCTATCCAGGATGGTTTTAATCTCTCTCAGAGATCTTGTCGTGGGTTTTTTGGTGTGGGTGGTGTAGAAGAACATTAGTATGGATGTTCCTTGACTTGAAACCCACAAAAGGCCCCAAGCAATGCCTTGATTTAATTTGGAGAAGGTGGTGGGGTTGGAGAGACCAAAAACAACAGCATTCTAATTGATTCCAAGACTCATTGCTTACTGGGAACCACGGCCAGGATTATTCATATTTTTAAAATTCACAATCACTGTCAACTTGTGTGAAATCTGGACACTAGTTAAGTAGGTGGGCAGAATTTTTAAAAATAATTCATTTGAAAACTGGTGCTGGAGGAGAACTTTGCAGACTCTCCAGACTGCCAGGAAAATAAAGAAGTGGGTTCTAGAGCAAACCCAGCCTGAACTATCTCTGGAAGCAAAAATGTTGAGAGGGAAGCTATCTTTCCTTCTTCAGGCCCATCACGGGAAGGCAGGAGCCCCTGAAAAGGACCACCAGGCTGTGGAAAGGCGGAAGGCAGCAGGGACGGGGGGGGGGGGGGGAGAGAGAAAGAGATGGAATGACTCCTAAGAGGAAGCCTCAGGATTAAGTCTGCAAGAGCCAAGCAGGGATGCTGGGGACGAGACATTTTGGCAGACACCCCTTCATGGGGGTTCCCCTAAGTCGGAGCTGACTTGATGGCACTGAACCAGAGACAGGGAAGGCCCTCGAAGGCCAGGGAAGCAGCTGCAATTTCAAAGCCACCTACCTCTAAGCAGGGGTTGAGGCTTCGGGTGATGAAGTAGGACCAGAAGAGGACAACCAAAGAGAACTGGGTGGACACGGGTGGGTAGAGAGCACCCGCCCAGGACATCTTCAGAAGGTGCCTGCCGAGGGATAGAAGACATGAGTCAAGGAGCAGAGCGAGCCTTACACGGAGGACAGTGGGAGCCTGCAGGGATCCATGGACGGTGGAGGAAGAGAGAGAGAGAGAGAGGAGGAGGAGGAGGAGGAGGAGGAGGAGGAGGAGGAGGAGGAGGAGAGGGAGGAGGAAGTGAAACAGAAAACAAAGCACCCAGGATGTTCTCTCTTATGCAAGTTTTGTTCAGTTTGCTGAAAAGGGAAGTTCTCAAAAGGTTTGGCCACAGGCCAAAAGGAAGTCTATGGCCTGTGAAGTTTCTTTTAAAAAATATTTCCTTGCAAAGGCTGTGGGTTAAAGTGCACAGAGATCTATCTATCTATCTATCTATCTATCTATCTATCTATCTATCTATCTATCTATCTATCTATCTATCTATCTATCTATCTATCTATCCACCCTTGCCCTCAAGGCCTCTCTCTGCCTCTCTCTCTCTCTCTCTCTCTCTCTCTCTCTCTCTCTCTCTCAATCTCTCAATCTCTCAATCTCTCTCTCTGCCTTATGCACATCTTCCAGTGCATTGTCTCTGTCGCATCTCCTTGAAAAATGGCTTGGTGGTTGGTGCATCATTTTAACAAAAGAGGAAGGGGTGGGAAAGATTTAAACCCTCTCCAGCCCCTCCTGACACAGAGCCTTCCCCGTTCGGTTTGGGACCTTTCGACTCAACACGCGAAGTTTGGGACAGGTGAATTCTAGCTCTCCAGATGATCTTGTACTACATTTCCCATGATCCCTTACACTGGCCCGAATCATTCTGCCTCCCTCGCATTCTGCCCTCTCCCTAAACAGCTTCTCTGTGGCTGCTCCCCAGACGCTGGAACTCCCTGCCACTGGAGGCCAGGTTGGCCCCGTCTTTGCTGCCCTCCTGCAAGCAGGAAAAGACCTTTCCCTTCGAGCAGGCTTTCCCTCAACAAATGCCTGAGCGTTTATTTAAAGAAAAACATGATGTTTTGAAATTTTGTTTACTTCTAAATCACTTTACCTAACATTTTAAGATCCTGTTGTTAATTCTGCTTTAAAGTATTTGCCATTTTTAGCTTTAAATGTTGTGTTTTCTATTTATGTACGGCACGCAGGGGTCCTCCTTTTGGGGGGGGGGGATATTTTAAATATATAAATAAAATAACAATCAAACCTTTCAGTTGTACCAGTTGAACAGGAAAAGTTCCTGTCAGAGAGTAAAGCCACCTGGGAACATCTGCTCCAATTTCAATCTCATATTTTGCATTCTTTGTTATTTCCTCTCTTCACAACAGCCGGATGGAACCTTTTGGATTACACCTCCTAGCATCAATGGGCAGGCAGGGTGATGAGGAAGAGGGGTGATTTAATTTAAGAACTAGCCTGCCTCCAAACAAAAGGGTAAGATGCAAATAAATAACTTGAACCTAAAGCCAGACGGGTGCCCAGGATTTCTCTGGGGGTTCTATTCTTGACTCATTCCCTTCATAACCTCGTCATGAATGTGGTCAAAGCACCTCAGACGCACCACACTGTTCCCTGGTTCCCATCGAGGGGGAACCGCAGTCGTCGGCCTTTGCAGGCAAATTCTGTTTCCGCTCAGGGCCTGCAGTATTTGCGATGCTGCCAGGAAAGTCTCAAGAAGACGAAACGCCTCCGGAGCAGTTGAGGTCTCGGCGGCATTAGGGACTAGCCACTTGACACTTACACAGTGCAACAGTTCACCATTTATAAACAGAGCTACAACAACAACAACAACAACAACAACAACAACAACAACAACAACAACAACAACAACAACAACAACAACAACAACAGTGGTGGTGATGATGATGATGATGATAGAGCTGGAAGGGACCCTGTGGATCATGGCGTCCAGTCCCTTCCAAGGATGCCCAGTGGGGGAATCAAACTCCCAACTTCGGGCTCCACAGCCAGAGACCTCAGCCACTGAGCCACCCAGCAGTTCTTTACCCAGGTGCTCAAGAAAAAGAGGAGATTTGAATCGTTTTCCCCTTTTCCATGCATTAACGAAGTAGAGGAAGGCAAAGCAAGGTAGCACCCTCTAAATATTTTGGATCATGGTTCCCCTAATCCCCAGCTGGTTGGATGTTGTATGACCTGTGCTTCTAAATATGTGCAGTGCAACAACTGGGCATTGGTAGAGTTTTCCTTGCAGCCCTGGATGGAAATAACCTTCCCCGTTTCGCTATTTTCATTGCGCTGCCTCTGTACTTTTGTCCTTTTTAAAAAAGCAAACCAAGTGTGTTTGTGTGTTGACTCACGCTCACAGTATGAGACAGAAAGAACAGCTGCAAGGAGCCTTCCTCAACATTAACCCCCGTCCCCAGAAAGACCACACAAGTTTCAAATGGTTGTTGAGTTTTGAATTTTCTGGTAAGATTGCTTTTTTGCCACATGGCAAAGGTTCACGAAGATGAATAGCTGCAAATTTCCCAGCGAGTCCACCCCTTTCTCACTTACTGGCACTTCAGGTCTCAATAACTCACTTTGAGACATGTGCAGGGAAAAAGAGAGTAAAAAACATTTCATTATTTATGTCTGTGAACAGCAAACGAACAACAGTCACCTTCTGACAGGCTAAAGGGAGGGAAAGGGCACACTCAGCAGAGAGGCGGGGCTCTCTCTCTGAGTTCAGAGGTGACAGGGAATGATTGGTTAGTGCTGGATAGATTGACAGCCACCCTGCCCCAGAAAAACCCATCACTCACACAGGCAGCATGCAAGATGATAAAAACTCCAAATGGCATATATCACGTCTAGTGATGGGGGTGAGCTTTCTTTGGTAGGCTGAAGAAAGATCTAGACTAGAGAGGCTGCCCTCATTCTGACCCATCCTCAGGTACATGAAGTCCCATGAGATGATCGAAAACTAGAAAGGAAAGGGGAGAGGTCAAATATCCTAGAAAAGGATGGCTGTCTAGTTGACGCTTAGGAGGAGAACACGCAACGGAAACCATTTGCTCTGTGGTGCTAATTCCGTATCTGCTGTGGAGGAGAAACCCTGGGTCTTGACTACGTCCCAAATAAGTGCAAAATGTATGTACAACTCAGGGTGCCTGATCTAGCAGGTTCTTTGCCACACAGATTCTGTCACTGTCTCTAACAGGTCTTTGAAGTTCCAGATTGTTTTATTGTTCACCCCCCACCCCCACCCCCACCCCCCACCCCCGAAGAGGCAGGCAAAGCCCCTCCTTGCCTTGAATTGCATTAGAGGTACAAACTAAGTATGAAATGCAAGAATCCGTCTGGTTCCACTCAAACCTCATTTCTGCACGGTCTGGAGATGTTTTTATTAGAGGGAACTAAGCGAATTACACAGAGTTAAATTTTCTGCAAACAGCCGCAATGATACGGATTTGTCTGTCTGTTCAAAGAAACCCACTGCTGCCAAGCCCAACATCCTCTGTTCCAACCAGCGCAAGAGAAGAGGCTGGTTCAAGATCAGGGGAGCCCTCTGGCGGCCAAATTGGGCTCGTGCCGGCCTTTCTAGCCCGCTCCTTGCCAAGATATTAGAGGGCAGTCCGAGAGGCACGGCAGCGATGCCTAAATGGATGTTGAGGTTTCCTGCCCAAAGAAAATGTAGATCACCTTGCATGGTATGTCCATATTAAGATGCATGGCCTTGCCGTATATATTAAGGACATCTCTCCACGTGGCTGCTGAAGATAAGAGGGCAGGTCTTGAACTCAATTATTTTCCTGATATTTCACCCTGTAGATGCTGCAGAGAGACAGCCACCAGCACCACATGGCCTGGATGCACTTGCTCTCATCAGATTTTGGAGGCTAAGCAGAGTGAGCACTGGTGATTATTCGGATTGGTGATAAACTCCAGGGAATCTCCAGGGTCTGCTAAGGAAGAATCCCACCTTAAACCACAGAGAGCTGTGGCTGCTCGTTGGAGTGGCAATCATGATCTGAAATCAATGGTTTCCAATCTTGGATCCCTCAGAAGTTCTTGGACTATAACTCCCAGAAATCCTAGCCAGGGGTGCTAGTGGCTTCTGGGAGTATTAGTCCAAGATCTTCTGGAGAAACAAGATTGGGAATCATTGATCTAAATGGTTGCCTCATTCTAAATGGCTGTCCGACTCTAGGGGTGGTGCTCATCTCTGTATTCAAGCTGATGAGACAGTGTGGTGTAAGCCCATGGCCATGTGGCCGGCATGGCTACAAGAAAACACTGTTTTACCTTCCCACTTTTTAGGGCGGTACCTATTTATCTACTTGCATTTACGTGCTTTAGAACTGCTTGGTTGGTAGGAGCTGGGGTAATCAGCGGGAGCTCACTCCACTGCGTGGCACCCGGGATTCAAACCGACGAGCTGCTGACTTTGCAGCAGACAGTTTTCGGAAGCCTTGGTCCCAAAACAGGAGTCACATCAGAAGAGCAAACAAAAGGGGATCCAAGACTCCCAGGACATCTCCTGCATAAAACTTCAGACTTTGGCTGCAACCCTAATGAGGTCCACCAGCACAATGGAGATAATCACTGATTAAAAGTGACCTCGGGGTGCACACAACTGGTTCACAAAGCTCTGATGTCACGTGTACTCCAAATCACCAAAGAAGGCCTCTGATTAGCAGGAGGCCATCAGTCCCATTGCACTGGGGAGGCTGGACTAGATCCCAGGAGTTGGATTAGATGGCCTTACAGGCCCCTTGCAACTCAAGTCTTCTATAATTCTGTGAATCTATGATTTCAGTTCTGCCAGACCTCTTCTACATGTCGGAAGAAGATAACCCCCTAAACTGCTAATTATAACAATGGATTGAAACCCAGTAGTATAAATTGCACCTGGGACAAGGCCATGGACTCAATGGAACAGTTGACTCACCAAATCCCCACGGATTCAATCAACCTGCTCGACCAGCGATTTACGGCTGGATGTTGGCCATAAACTCTAATAGACAGCCAGATTTGATGATCCTGAGCTGGACAGATCAAGGATCTGCTTCAATGCAAGGCTGGTTTCTCTATTCGCCCCTTCCTTCCTGACGTTTGCTTAGGAGGAAGCTGCCTTAATTCCAACCCAAGGAGCCCAACAATAGATAAAAAGGTGTCAGGAAGGAGCACAAAAGAGGATCTATGTCCTCTGCCTTCTCATTACACGTAAGCCTGCCGTGCTCTTCTAGTGAACTGTAAAGTATCCCCCATTTAGGGCCCAGGACTTGACTGACAGCCTTAATTATTTGGGGATGACTGGATGGCTCAGGCGCACAAAGCCGAGGCTATTAGAATAATCCGCTCCTGTCCAGGTTGGAAAGGCAAACCTCATCTTACCCATTGGAAGGTGATCATTTAATTATTCCCCCAGAGGGAAAGAGAGATGCTTCTGTCTAAGTTGGCAGCTGGAAGCGGAGTCACATTTGGGGGGCCAGGAGGTGCTTTGAGCAGTTATTGGTTCTGTCGAGCAACGAGAAGCAACCTTGCCATCTTTCGCCGGTGTCTTTAGGGCCCTGGAATTCAACCTGAAGGTTTCTCATCAGCTCAAGGGGATGACCCCATAGGTTCCTGGATCCAAGAGGTTCGGGAGAAAGATAGGTGGCATTCATACATCTCCACGGTCCCTAATTCATTATGGAGTAGAGTCCATTTTGTGATAGCTCAGTAGCTTAAGGAATCTGGCTGCAGAGCCCAACGTCAGGAGTTCGATTCCCACCCTGGGCCTCCTCGACCGAGAATGGACTCCACGATCCGTAGGGTCCCCTTCCAACTCTGCGATGGTGATGTAGGTTCAGTCACCCAGCGGGCTGGACAGCTCAGTGGTTGAGTCAGAGGCCAGGAGTTCGACTTCCTGCTGGTTTAGGACAATCCCTCTTTGATAGAGGAGAACTCTCTTTAGAAAAGGTGGATCAAAGGGCACTCATGGGTGACTCTAGTTTTGGAGCTGCAGTGAATCTGTTCTGGATGTCAGTCTGCACTTAGCTGAAGCAATCAAAATGATGCTTTGTTTCTTTGAATGCTGTAAGTCACCTTGGGTTATTTAGGGAACAGGTGTAATAATAAATAAATAAATAAAGGGGACAGTGGTCCACCCCCCAAACACACACACACACACACACACACACACACACACACACACACACACACACACACACACACACACACACACACAAACACACTGAAAGTGCATGCCCCTATGGCAATGATCTCCACAGGTTAGATTCCACATTTTAACCATTGATAAAAGCTGAAAAAGTTTTTAAAAAATAAAAAAAATCAGTCTCAACTTTAAATCCCATTATTTAAAAGGAAAGAAGGAAAGAAGGAAGGAAGGAAGGAAGGAAGGAAGGAAAAGACACACAGACAGACATGGAGGAATACAAAGAGAACCCCTCAGCTCAGCTCAGGAAAATGTTCACTGTAGCTAAATCTAACATACACACTTAGCAAGGGTGCATCTCTTCAACACCATAGGGCAGGAGTTTGGTGATGGAATGTAATTTGCAGTTACGCATATCATTTCCTACCTGGCTGGATAGTTCAGGGATGAGATGTTGGCAGTTCAATTCCTCCACCACCACCCGACCCGTGCTGCAGAGTCCCAGGACACACACACACACACACACACACACACACACACACACACACACACACACACACACACACACACACACACACACACACACACACCACAAAAAAGGAAGGGTAAAAAACTTTGGGGTGAGCTCTACCAGGAAAACTCTGAAAAGAGTCACCAATAAATCAAAATTGAATTGATGGTACACAGTTATTGTCATTACTTCTCTAGCTGTTTTCTTTCAGCCAAGGAGTTACGATTTTCTAAACCTGTAGAGCACAGAACTTCAGGTGCTGCTGTGAAAGAGCCCTGTGCAACTCAGAGAGCTTGCACATGCTTTAGAAAGATGCACGCACGCATGCACACACACACACACACACACACACACACACACACACACACACACACACAGAGAGAGAGAGAGAGAGAGAGAGAGAGAGAGAGAGAGAAGCTTTTCTGCCTCCTTTACTTTGGCAGAAGTAAAAAGCAGATGGATGCTATTTGTACAGCCCTGCAGTGCCCTCGTGTGGCAGAAGGGTGACCTACAGACTGAAAGATTCCTCCCTTTTGGAAGCCGGTGGCGGAGGTTGTGGAATTACAGAGCGATGAGACCTGCTATAGATCAGTCAGCATTTCCTCTCCAAGCCTGCTGTGATCGTATGCAGCCTGGACCCATTGTCAAAACCCAAGGCTGAGATGCACTGATGCCATCATGTACCAGCTTTAGAAAGCCTAGGCGATTAGGGAGCCTTCAGATTCTAAATAATGGATCTCAGCTCTTTTTAGTTAGTTCCACCTCCTGAATTCACCTTGTACTTTTTATGTGTGTGCTGCATTTTGTGAGGCCACATTTGGAATGCAGTGTCCAGATCTGGTCACCACAATACAGACAAGACACACAGAGGCCCTGGGGGAAAAGCAGAGAAGAGCAACAAAGATGATAAGGGGACCGGAGGCTAAATCGTATGAAGAACAACTAAAAGAACTAGGCACGCTTAGCTTGACCAAGAGAAGACAGAGGGGAGACATAATAGCAGCCTCCCAATACCTGAAGGGTTGCCACAGGGAAGAGGGCATGCATTTATTCTCATTGGCACCTGAGGGTATGACAAGAACCAATGGGTGGAAACTCATCAGAGAGAGAGCCAACCTGGAAATCAGGAGACATGGAACAGCTGACCTCTTGATGTTGTGGGCGGCCCATCGCTGGAGGTTTTCAAGAAAAGCCATCTGTCCGGGATGGTATGAGGTCTCCCGCCTTGGGCGGGGCTGGGGGTGGGGGTGGGGTGGACTATAAGACATCCATGGTCCCTTCCAACCCTACTATGATTCTACGATTCACTTTTCCCTGGATAAAATAGTGTGCAGAAAAGGAGCGCCGACCCTACTACGGTATTAGGCAGAGTGAGACATCCGTTTTAGGTGGCACGTGTAAGATGTTAGAGATGAAGGTTCAGTGGCACACAACCTGTTCGAAATCTCTAAAACAGAGCCGAAACTAGAGAGTGGTGAGCGGGCTGGGTGCCGAAATTTAAAGGGCACCCAAAGTGATGCTAGAAGGTTATGAACCCATCTTGTGTCCATCCCCCCTCAATGCTTTTGAAGCACAAAACAGGTGGGCTCAGAATGCAGCTCCCCTGTGGCCCATCTTCTCACCACGTGCGCCAAATCTAGCACAACACAGGCTGAAACCATTGGGATAGTGAAGCTCTAGGCTTGGGCATTGTTTGGGGTAGCTCAGTTCCAACATAGGTTCCTATTCAAAAAAGAACAGGTCAGGACCAGGAACCTCGGGTGGCGCTTGGCTGAGCTAGGCCCCAAGGCCCTGCAGGTTAGGCCTTTCTCCCGGGCAAGCCACATTTGGATGTCTGTTTGTCTACCAGGTAGAACTCCCAAAATGGGGAATTATGGGGTCTGTAGTTCCGTAACTATCAAAACCCCATCCTGGGTTGGTGCTTAATTTGGAAATAATGGATAAAGATTGCTTCCTTGTAGATCTTTGTGGGTCTTTCTCCCCTCCTTTAGGCCTTTTTTTAAAAGCTTTCTATACTTTAAGGTACTCATCTTTTTTCTGATTGTTTTTGTTTTTAATATAAGATTGATGCTCACTTCAACATCATTTCTAATTGTATTTAATGTCGTATACCTACATCACAAACACATTAAGGCATGTTTGCCATCTGGAAGAGCCGTTTTAAATGGAGTCAGAAGGAAATCTTATGTACTCTGGAGTACGTGAACGCAGAGTAAACGAGCAAGCAAATAAAATCTATGTGTTTTCCCCAGAATTCCTAAGAAATGCAAAGCAAAAACAGGATCAGTCTGATCTCGGTGGTACCAGATACAGTCCTCCTTGTTCCTTCTTAGGACACAAAGAGGTGAGATGAGCTTCTTCTGATTTGTTCTTCAGGGTTCAATATGTTTTTCTAGAATGATAGCTCCTAGCCGTTGGTCGCCAGGTGTTATTGGATTACAACTCTCAGCAGCCTTCACCACTTGCTGTGTTGGGTGGGATTTCTGGGCGTTGTAGTCCAAGAACATCTGGGCACCCAAGGGCTGAAACCCCTGCTCTGGAATAGCCAATCACAGAACAATAGAGAAAAGCAGGCTTAACCAATGCTCAGTGGTTTGTGGGACCTTTGGGCAAAATGCCTCTGGCTAGCCCATGCCTCCCTGCCTCCTTACCCTCTGGGTAGATAAACAAGAGGTAAAGTGAGAAGCAACAGCAGGTGGGCCAATGTCACTGTGCGGGGAGGGAAACAAGATACATTCCCCTGATTCTCTGCTGAGTTGTAGAGCTAACACACAAGATGGAGTTGAAATGGTGATTGGGTCACAGGGCTGGCACGTCCATTAAGGCCAACTAGGCAGTTGCCTAGGGCGCCAAAATGGACAGAGGGTGCTGGCCAGCCTGCTGATCCGCCAACCACCGCCCCACCGCCACTGGCTACCGCCGTCCACCCCCACGCCCCCGTCGCTGTGTGCCCCCCATGCCCGTTGTCGCCTGCCCGCCCCACCCCACCCCTCGCCTAGGGCACAAAAAAAACTAGCGCCGGCCCTGGGTGGGTAGCTGGTCTATCCGCCTCCTTCCATGTCACTGAGACGGGGGGAGGGAGAAGTAGGCAGGTGGCATCCCTGTGTAGCTATGGCCAGCCCCTCTCCTAGCTTCTCCTCTGCTTGTTACAATATTGGTGTTCAGTTATTTAATATGTTTGAAGAGTCAGGGGAGAGAGAGAGAGTTTGGGTTTGAAGGTATGGGGGACCCCACTTCCTCTCCTGCTTGAAAATATTAGAAGATATGCAAATTGACTTAGAATCATAGAATCATAGAGTTGGAAGAGACCTCCAGGGCCATCCAGTCCAACCCCCTGCCATGCAGGAACCCCCATTACAAAGCTCCCGACAGATGGCCATCCAGCCTCTGCTTAAAAACCTCCAAAGAAAAAGGAGACTCCTCCACCCAAACAATGTAGGAGACTTGTCCCAAACAAGCACAGGATTTGAACATATAAACTTCTTATTTATTTACTGTAAAGCATTTTAACACATATTTTCCTTTCCTTGCTACATTAAATGAGTTCAGTTCCCCGAGACCGGATCAACTGTATCCAAGAATACTGAAGGAACTGGCTGAAGTGATTGCAGAACTACTCACTATTATTTTCTTCAAACCAGGAGGACGGCTGAAGTGCCTGATGATTGGTGGAGAGCAAATGTTGTCACTGTCTTCAAAAGGGGGGCGGGGGGGAGAACCAGAAAACAACAGGCCAATCAGCCTGACATCAATCCCAGGGAAAATTCTGAGCCAATTATAAATTTATTTATTTATTAAATGTATATACTGCTCCGTCTAGCTACACAGCTACTCTGGGCAGTTAGTCAAATAAAGCAGTCCTTATGCAAGCACCTAGAAACCAATGCAGTAATAATTACAATATGACACAGATTTCTCAGGCTAGCCTCCTTGGCAGACAGTGGGAATGTTGTAGACATAATTTATCTTGACTTCAGCAAAGCCTGTGACAAAGCACCTCATATTCTGATTAGCAAGCTAATCAGACATCTTTCTCTTCAGGCAAGCTTTCCCTGAATGATGGACTACCTATTATGTGTTGTTCACATAGGATCACATAGACTTTGTGTTTATAACCACTTATAACCTTGTGTGATTACAATGACACTATTTTCAATGTTCGTTTCCATCACCCATAACTTTACATGGAATTTTACTCTCCTTTTAACCGTCCGTGTGCTTTCGTAGCTTTAATGTATTGTTGTCTTTTAATACTGTAAGATGTCCCTCATAAGAACATAAGAAGAACCATGCTGGATCAGGCCAAAGGCCCATCTAGTCCATTTTCCTGTATCTCACAGAGGCCCCACCAAATGTGTCTGGGAGGGCACGAGACTAGATACCACTCCCCTGCATCTGCCTCCTGAGGTAACCTGGTTTTTAGCCCAAAGATTACACATCTCCATCATGGTTTGTAACCTGTGGTGGACTTTTCCTCCAGGAATCTGTCCAATCCCATTTTGAAGGCATCCAGGCCAGATGCCATCACCACCTCCTGTGGCAGGGAGTTCCACAGACTAACAACATGCTGGGTAAAAAAAAAATTCTTTTGTCTGTTATCACTCTCCCAACTCTCAATTTAAGTGGATGTCCCCTCAATTAACCGTTTTCAATACATGAGCATGCCTTAATTGTACTGAACTGTATATTATCCCACGTTACTGTAAGCCCCCTTGGGTCCTTTTTCCAAGGAGAAAGGCAGGGTAAAAATACTCTAAAATATTTATAAATATTAATATTAAGTGTGGGCTGGATAGAACGACTGTCAGATGGATAAACAATTGCCTCAAATAGTACTCAACAACAGTGAAGAGTCATAATGGGAATGTAAAATTTACGAAATGATCAGAGAGGGTCTGGGGTTTCCCGAGACCACCGGACATTGCCCCACAATGTCACAAGCACAGCACAGAAAACCCGATTTAAAAAGAACATTCCGTTCCTGAGATATCAGGAAAAATACTTTCATAGCCATTCAAGGGCAGGGAAGCGTCACCACTAGAGATGGGCATGAAACGAGAGAAAAAAATTTTGTTCCATTATTTGTTATTCATTTCATTACGTAACGAAATGAATAACAAAAATTGTGATGAAATTGAAACGAAACGAACAGAACCACGAAAATTAGGTTCATTACGTTTCAATTTCGTTACTGGCACGCACAATGAACTGAGCTGTTTTTAAATGTTAAAAACATCCTGAATATCCATAAAAACCCAGCAATAATTATTTATTCTGCCTGATAATACCTACCAGGGGGGTTGGGGTCCTTAAAACGTGCATTTATGTCTTTTCTCATATCGCTGTATTTTTTTCCTTTAAGGGAAGTTAGGGGACATTGACACAAAATGGCTTCCAGATGCCTAATATTGATTTCTTGGGTATTAAAACGCCCGGGACATCCGTAAAAACGCAGTGATAATTATTTGAAATTATTACCTACCAGGAGGTTGGGGTCCTTAAAACGTTTGTTTTTGTCTTTCTCCCATTGCGATGTATTTTTTCTTTTCCCTTTAAGGATGACACAAAATGGATTCCAGCCACAAAATGGATGCAAGCCATGTGATGGGATCATGTAAATTCTTGGACAATTTCAACCAACAGCAGGTTGAAGACTGGGTACGTGTGGCAGCCACAAAGGGCATAAAAAGCTCTGGCGGCCCCTATCCTCCTTGCAGTCTCCGGTGGGAGTTAGGGTGGGATTGCTGTCTCTGCGACTCGTTATTTTCACTTTAGGCCAGCCAGACAGGTGTGTGTCTCTGTGTTCCTGCTGGCTGCAGCCTGGCTCTTAGGGGAGAGAAAGAAGATATTTCTCTTGCAGCCTCCCTGTGTGCGTGCGTACCTCTTGGTGAGTACCCTGCCCTGCCCTGCAGTGCAGTCACTCTGCGGCTGCCTTACGCCCTGGGCAACGCCCACCGCTGCCTTTGCAGCCTCCCTGTGTACCTAGTCTATACTGTGTCTCTGCCAGCATAATTTTTTTTAGTGTTTTCCCTCTGGTCTGGGGCGTTGGGGGACACCCGCACACAGAAATGTTTTAAATTGTGCTAAAAGTGGGTGAAAACAAAAAACAAAAAACAAAAAAGAAACAATTTTTTTTCAAAAATTCACGAAAAACAAAAATGAAACTGAAACAGGACCCGCAACAAAAAATGAAAAACCGAAATGTCGTTTTTTCTATTCGTGCCCATCTGTAGTCACCACCGAGAATCCAGGCCTCAGCAGACAGGAAAAGGTTACTTTGTTCAAATTGCCAGATCAGGATAGAATAAATCTATTTCCAGGACATTTAAAGAGCCAGACACGCAACTCAGGTTCAACCCCCCCCCCCACCGGGTTTGCAGTTTATATCTACTGTGGTCCTTGGCTCTTGAAGGAGACGTCACAGATGACTGTCTCTACACCCCAGAACTCCCCTCACACCCCAAAATTGATCTCAACTCTCTTACCGGTCGGGACATCTCAGGCCTTAGCCTTTTTCCTAGCTCCCCTCCTTCTTTCCTCCCCCCTCTCCCCCTTTTGGTCTGCCTGCTTCTGGGGACTCTCTTTCTCTCTCACTCACTCCCTCTTCCTCCCAAACCAGTCTCCCTGGATCCACTTGAAAATGTGTTTCTACACTGCTTCCTACCTTCCCCCCCCCTTCTCTTGGGTCACCATCTTGGGCACAGGATGGCATAAGGAAAGAACATGGCCGTTCCAGAGGATGGTCATGCCTTCCAGAAAGGACTCCAACATGGATTCTTGCATGTACACAGATTATCTCCAGCCAGAAGGCTTCTATTGTTTCACCTCCACATCTACCAGGAAGATACATCTAGAAATTGAGATTCTTTTGTTGATCCAGCCAGCCACCCATTGAGTTGATAATCACACAGATCCTTGGAGAATGCCCGCTCCCTTCCTCCTATTTTGTCACCTCTAATAGCCCATTAAAAGACTCAGAAGGCCAGGCCACACCTGGCAAGGACAGGTTAATCTGGTATCCTGTTTCAAGACTCGGGAACGCCCTTGGGACCCCCCCCCCGCGAGACCCTCTGGACTGTCCCCATTGGATGCTCCCCGAAGACCACCCTTTGCCCAACCCAGGGTTGTGCGCGCCTTGTGGGAGGGAAGGGGGGGTATAAAAGTTTGTAACCATCTTGTCTCAGAGTGGAACACTCTCGCACTGCCTTGTTGTGCGGTTGTTCGCCTACCGTTTTTATTGGGCCTAATAAACCGGTACTTTTCCTGGATCTCTCTCTTGTTGGATCTTTCTTATTGGCATCGGAGAATCCAGCAGCTATCAGCTGGGATTAGCCTTTGCTGAAAACTCAACAACAGCTCCTTCTCTAAGTGGGAGAAGATAAGAAGTACGATTCCATAAGCCCTGGACCTGGTGCTCTTCAGCATTTTTAGTAATGCCTTGGATGAGGGAGTGCCGGGAATACTGATCAGATCTGCAGATGACAGAAACGGGGGGTGGAATCAACCACAAAATTCAACATGATCTAGATAGGCTGGAACACTGGGCTGAAAACAACAGACTGAAATTCAGCAGGGATAAATGTGAAGTTCTACACTTGTGGGGGGAAAAGTGTATGATCACAAGATTGGCTCAGTAATACTACATGGTTGTAGATCACTGGCTGAACAGGAGCCCACACTGTGATGTGGCTACAAAAATGGGCAAATGCTATTAACAGAACAGAAGTATAGTCTCCTAATCCTGCAAGGAACTAGTTCCCCATTATTCGACATTGGTTGGGCCTCTTCTTGAGTCCTGTGTCCAGTTCTGAACACCACACTTCAAGAAAGATGCTGACAAACTGGAACAAGCTCAGTGCAGGGCAACAAGGATGGTCAGGGGGCAGGAAGCCAAGCCTAGGAGGACAGACTGAAAGAAACAGGGATGTTTAGCCGTGGGAAAAGGAGAATGAGGGGAGAGAAGATAGCGAGTCAGACAGAGCGCAGGACACACAGCAATGGGCTGAATAGAGAAGAAACTGCCTTAATTGTTAGAGCAGTGCGACAATGGAAGGTGGTGGTGAGAGTGCTCCAGCGGTGGTGGGGATTCAAGAGAATATTAGGCCACCAGCTGTCAAAGCTGCTTTGATGTGGGTTCATAGGCCCCTCCTGACTCCATTATTCATGGTTCTTTCCCCCCCCCCACCTCCAACTTTTCTGTTCTGTTCCTTTTTCCTTTTTCTTTCCTTTCCCCCCTCTTTGCTTTTCTTCTTCTTCTTCTTTTCTTCTTCTTCTTCTTCTTCTTCTTCTTCTTCTTCTTCTTCTTCTTCTTCTGGCAATGGGAACAATCTTCAGAATGCACCCATGGTGTGGTGTGCTTCTCCATCACCGCCCCCACAACCGCCTCCTCCTCCTCCTCCTCCCTCCTCCTCCTCCTCCTCCTTACTTTCAAAAAAGTCTTTGCTGAGTTATTCTCAGACAGATGGGAATTGTCAGCCTTTCTCCCGTCACCCAGCGAAGGAAAGACGGAGAGGTTCTGTCACTCCCCACCACCACCACCTCCTCCTCCTCCTCCTCCCTCCTCCTCCTCCTTCCGCCAGGGCAGATCCGTCTGGAGTCTGTCATCAGCCTTGAGCCTCCTTCAAAAATATTTAATTTTATGATGATGGATTGGCAGATTGTTTGGGAAAAGGCAACAAAGGGGAAGGGGGGGCTGTGCATTAACAAGCTGTTGCCTTCCTCCTGTGCCAGAATCACAATCTTGTCAAGAAGAAGGATGCAGAGAGTAGAGGCCTCCCTTCAGGTCCAGTGGCTGTAGCAAGATGTCTGTGAAGATTCTCAGTCATCCAAGGGAGGTGAGTTTATCTGGAAGTTGAGTCATGGCAACTGGACTTCTTTTCTTGAGAGATCGAAACATTTTGCTGCTCATCCAAACAGCTTTGTCTGTCTGAGGAAAGCGAGTTGCAAGTCCTCCATTTTATAGTTCCCTTTGACCTCATGTCACCCTGGTGTGAAATAGGCTCATAAGATGAACAATGGCCTGAAGAGGCTCGTTAGGTGGACAATAGTCACAATACCTAGGGACAACCTCCAGGTTGGAGAGAGTGGAAGGATATCACTCAATGCCCTTTGCAGGGAATCTTAAGCAGGTGAAGACAACTGCTAGGGAATACCCTGAAGCAAATGGTGACAGTATGCTGGACTGGATGGGCTGTGGCCTGTTCCAGCAAGGATGCTCTTATGTTGTTATGTTACACCATTAGCTGAACAGTGGCCTAAGGTGCTGAAACCCATAAAGTATGGGTCGTTAGCTATGGCCTTGGTGGTGGAGGTGTGAAGTATTTTTATTTGTCTGAGGATTGTTAAAATCGCAGCCTGATAAGTGGCAGATAGACTGTGCCTGTGGCCCCCACCACTGTTGAGAGGGGGGTTTTCCATGCTCATGTGAATGGCTTCCCAAACCCCTCTCTCCAGCCCCCTCTCTTCTCTGTCTAATTTGTGTACATCCTCATCTTTGAATGAGTGCCCTTTGTCCTTCAAGTGAAGGGGTACTGCTGATTCTGGTCCTGAGCTATAGCCCCTCCTATGCTGGACCATTTTCCTGCTTAATGGCTGTTTAGTTTCTCCAGTGTAGAGGTCTGCACACTCCTCACTGTATTGGACCACATATAGTATTATGCTCCTTTTTTGTTTTGGTATCTGGTCCTTTGGGTGGACAAGTCTCTGATTTAGTGTGTTGAAATAAGCAGGGATGTGGTGTTTGCCAAAAATCCTGTTAAGCTTCTCAGACACTCCAGCCATGTAGGAAATGATCAGGTTCTTCCATCGGGTCTGGGTCTCAGGCCGATCCCTTGTTCTTCTGGGTTAGCACACTGGTTTGTTGAAGGCCCACTTTGGATACCCACGGACCTTAAGTGCTGTCTTCAGGTGCCTGTCTTCCTTCTTCTTGGCTTCTGTGGAGGTGGGGAGGCTCTCTGTTTTGTGGTGTAGGGTCCTGATGACTCCTAATTTTAATGGATGGTGGGAGTCAAACAGTATGTACTAGAGATGGGCACGAATTGAAAAAATTGTGTTTTGGTTTTTCGTTTTTCGTTGAGGGGTCCATTTCAGTTTGTTTTTGTTTTTCATGAATATTTGAAAAAAAAATTGTTTTCATTTATTCGTTTTTCGTTTTTCATTTTACCCACCTTTTGCACAATTTTTAAAGCATTTCCGTGCACAGGCGTCCCCCAACACCCCAGACCAGAGGGAAAACACTAAAAAGAATTGATGCTGGCAGAGACAAAGTATAGACTAGGTACGCAGGGAGGCTGCAAAGACAGCGGAGGGCGTTGCCCAGGGTGCAAGGCAGCCGCAGAGTGACTGCACTGTGGGGCAGGGAAGGGTACTCACAGAGAGGTACGCACGCATGCACACAGGGAGGCTGCAGGACTGAAGCTACAGAGAAATACAGGCAGAGATTGGAGAATAATTTCCAGCATAACAACACTAGGGAGGTGTGGCGAGGTGTACAGGAAATGACTGGGTACAAATCTAAAGTTTCCCCAGTAGCTGAGGGAGGGATATCTTTGGCAGAGGAATTCAACACCTTTTTTGCCCATTTTGAAGCAACATCAGTAGGGACATCAGCAGAGTTTCTGCCACCTTCACTATTGTTATCAGCATCGGCACAAGGGAATGTAATTTTTAATGTGGAGGAGGGAGAGATGAGGAAGGTGTTGAAGGGGATCAATCCAAGGAAGGCTACGGGGCCAGATGGAGTTGCTGGAAGGGTATTGAAGGATTGTGCAGATCAATTAGCAGGAGTTTTCACTGGGATTTTAAATCAATCCCTATCCCAAGCTATTGTGCCATCATGCCTAAAGTCTGCCATCATTGTTCCGATACCAAAAAACCAAATCCAGAAAACTTGAATGACTCTCGTCCAGTAGCACTTACACCTGTAATCATGAAGTGCTTTGAAAAGTTGGTACGGAACTATGTTATTGCCTGTTTACTAGAGGGACTGGACACATTCCAATTCGCCTATAAAAAGAAGAGATCAACAGAGGATGCTGTGGCGTGTGCTCTTCATGCTGTTTTTGAACATCTGGAGCAGAGGGGGGCTATGCTAGATTGCTCTTTGTGGATTTTAGCTCGGCTTTTAACACCATTCTTCCACGACATTTGATCTCTAAACTGGAAGGCCTAGGGCTTCCACCATCACTTTGTGGATGGATCTTGGATTTTCTGTCAGAACATTCTCAGAGGGTCCGGTTGGGCCCTTATACCTCTAATACTCTTAGTACCAACATTGGAACACCACAGGGATGTGTACTTAGCCCACTCCTTTATATTCTTTACACATTTGATTGTGTCTCTGCTTATCCTAGTAATAGGATCATTAAGTTTGCAGATGACACAACTGTGATTGGGCTCATCTCTGGCAAGGAGAGTGAGATGGCTTACAGAGATGAAGTGGAGAGGTTGACCAAGTGGTGCAGAATAAATAACTTGCACCTAAATATAAAGAAAACAAAGGAGCTTGTGGTAGACTTTAGGAAGCAGAAAACTGATATTCAACCACTGGTGATTGATGGGACTGGTGTGGAGAGGGTTACAGGTTTTAGATTTTTGGGCATTGAGTTACAGGAGGATCTGTCCTGGAGTGTCAACACAAGGGGGCTTGCAAAGAAGGCTCAGCAGAGACCATTTTTCTTGAGAACCTTAAGGAAAAACCATCTTCCACAAAAGCTGCTGCTGGTCTTCTATCATTGTGTAATTGAGAGTGTGCTTACTTACGGGTTATGTGTGTGGTATGGAAGTTGTACCCAACGGGATAAGACAGTGTTGCACAGAATCATAAGAATTGCAGAGAGTATTGTGGGCTGTTCACTCCCCACCCTAGATCAAATTTATACTACCAGGTGCCACTGTAAAGCATTAGATATATTAAGAGATCCATCACATCCTGGTCATCGCCTCTTCGAGTTGCTGCCATCGGGACGGAGATATAGAGTACTTAGGGCAAGAACAAACCATCTCAAAAATAGCTTCTTTTTTAGAGCAATATTGGCCTTAAACGGAAATCCTGGACTTTGAAGTCAGCTTATTTTATATGTCATATTTTAGTCTTTTTATATGTCATATTATGTGTTGTACCTGTTTTTAAATCTATGTGAAATGTTTTAAATGAGTTTTATATAGCAACCACAAAATTTCGTTGTTCCTGCAAGGGGGCAATGACAATAAAGATTCCTATCCTATCCTAAATCTCTTCTTTCTCTCCCCTAAGAGCCAGGCTGCAGCCGGCAGGAACACAGAGACACACACCTGCCTGGCTGGCCTAAAGTGAAAATAATGAGTCGCAGAGACAGCAATCCCACCCTAACTCCCACCAGAGACTGCAAGGAGGACGGGGGCCGCCAGAGCTTTTTATGCCCTCTGTGGCTGCCAGACCTGCCCAGTCTGCAACTTGCGCATGCTACTGGTTGAAGTTATCCAAGAATTTACATGATCCCATCACATAAGAACATAAGAAGAGCCATGCTGGATCAGGCCAAAGGCCCATCTAGTCCAGCTTCCTGTATCTCACAGCGGCCCCACCAGATGTGTTTGGGAGAGCATGAGACTAGATATCTGTCTCCTGATACCACTCTCCTGCATCTGGCCCTTGAAGTACCCTGGTTTAAACCCTGGAGGTTACACATCTCCATCATGGTTTGTAACCTGTGATGGACTTTTCCTCCAGGAATCTGTCCAATCCCCTTTTGAAGGCATCCAGGTCAGATGCCATCACCACATTGTGTGGCAGGGAGTTCCATAGACTTACAACGCGCTGGGTGAAAAAATACTTTCTTTTATCAGTTCTTACTCTCCCAGCCCTCAATTTGAGTGTATGTCCCCTAGTTCTGGTATTTTGGGAGAGGGAGAAGAGCTTCCCTCTATCCACTTTACTCATACCCTGCATTATTTTGTATGTCTCAATCATATCCCCCCTCAATCGCCTTTTTTCCAGACTAAAGAGGCCCAAATGTTTTAGCCTTTCTTCATAAGGGAGGTGCCCCAGCCCAGTAATCATTTTAGTCGCTCTCTTCTGCACCTTTTCCAGTTCCACTATGTCTTTCTTGAGATGCGGTGACCAGAATTGTACACAATACTCCAGGTGGGGCCTTACTATTGTTTTGTATAATGGCATTATAATGTTGGCTGTTTTATTTTCAATCCCCTTTTTGATAATCCCTAGCATGGAATTGGCCTTCTTCACCGCTGCCACACATTGGGGAGACACCTTCATGGAGCTGTCCACCAACACACCAAGATCTCTTTCCTGATCCGTCACGGATAACTCAGAGCCCATGAGTTGATAGATGAAGTTTGGATTTTTTTGCCCCAATATGCATTACTTTACATTTGGTTACATTAAAACGCATTTGCCATTTCTCAGCCCATTCCCCCAGTTTGGAGAGATCCTTCTGGAGCTCTTCACAATCTTCTCTGGTTTTTACCACACGGAAAAGTTTTGTGTCATCGGCAAACTTGGCCACCTCACTGTTTATCCCTGTCTCCAGGTCATTTATGAACAGATTGAAAAGCACCGGTCCCAGGACAGATCCCTGGGGCACACCGCTTTTCACTTCTCTCCATTGTGAAAATTTCCCATTGACACCTACTCTTTGTTTCCGGGATCTCAACCAGTTCTCAATCCATAAGAGGACCTGCCCTCTTATCCCCTGACTGTGCAATTTTCTCAGCAGCCTTTGGTGAGGGACTGTGTCAAAAGCCTTTTGAAA
Source organism: Phrynocephalus guinanensis (assembly GCA_037367245.1). NCBI lineage: Eukaryota > Metazoa > Chordata > Lepidosauria > Squamata > Agamidae > Phrynocephalus > Phrynocephalus guinanensis. The sequence continues at coordinate 66,917 of JAWVWL010000027.1, forward strand.
ATCCAGATAGACTATATCAACCGGTTCACCCAAATCCACGTGCCTGTTGACCTTTTCAAAAAATTCTAAGAGGTTTGTCAGACAAGATTTACCCTTACAGAAGCCATGCTGATTTTCTCTCAGCAAGGTTTGTTCTTTTATGTGTTTTAAGATTTTCTCTTGGATGAGGCTTTCCACCATCTTCCCTGGGACAGATGTAAGGCTAACCGGCCTGTAGTTTCCTGGGTCCCCCCTCCTTCCTTTTTTAAAAATTGGTGTGACATCTGCTATCCTCCAGTCCTCCGGCACTGTGGCCGTTTTAAGAGACAAGTTGCATATAACCGTTAAGAGATCTGCAATTTCATTTCTCAGTTCTCTAATAACCCTTGGGTGGATGCCATCTGGGCCAGGTGACTTGTTAATCCTCAATTTATCAATTAGTCCTAAAACCTCCTCTCTTTTAACCTGTATTTGATTTAATTCTTTAGTCAAGGGGGGCGGCTCAGGCAGCGGAATCCGCTCAAGGTCCTCTGTCGTGAAGACAGACGCAAAGAACTCATTCAATTTCTCTGCAATGTCCAAGTCTTCCTTAACCTCCCCTTTTCCTCCCTCACCATCCAGAGGGCCAACTGATTCTCTGGCAGGTTTTCTACTTCTAACATATTTAAAGAAGCTTTTATTATTACCCTTTATATTGCTAGCCATTCGTTCCTCAAAGTCTTTCTTTGCCTCCCTTATCATCTTCTTACATTTCTTTTGCCAGAGTTTGTGATCCTTTTTATTTTCCTCATTTGGGGAAGATTTCCATTTACAGAAGGACCTCTCCTTGCGCTTTAGAGCCTCTCTAACTCCACTCATTAACCATGCCGGTGTCCTCTTGGACTTAAATGAGCTCTTCTTTCTTTGTGGTATGCACTTGTGCTGGGACTCTATTATTGTTGTTTTAAACAGGCTCCATGCACTCTGAAGAGATTGGATTCTTCTAACCTTCCCCTTCAGTTTCTCTCTAACTAGTTTCCTCATCTGAGGGAAGTTTGCCCTTCGAAAATCAAGGATTTTTAAGTCTGATTTGGTTGACACTCTTCCTCCGACATGCATGGCAAAGGTAATAGCAGCATGGTCACTGTTCCCCAGAGGCTCAGTGACATTCACACCTCTGACCAGGTCCTGAGTATCACACAATATTAGATCCAGAGTTGCCTGCTCTCGGGTGGGCTCCGTGACAAGTTGCTCTAAGGCACAGTCATTCAGCAAGTCGAGAAACCCAGTTTCTCTTTCTTGCCCGGAGCTCGCATTGGCCCAGTCAATGTGGGGATAATTGAAGTCTCCCATGATTACTATCCTATCCCTTTTAGCCACTTCCATGATTTCTCTCCTCATTTCAAGGTCCCCCTCAAGTTTCTGATCTGGTGGACGATAGAATACTCCAACAATCACATCACTCCTTGGACCTGGTAGTTTAACCCACAGTGATTCTATGGTGGAGTCAGACCCTCTGTCAATCTCCATTCTGCTGGATTTTACCCCTTCTTTGACTTAGATGGCCACTCCTCCTCCAACCCGCCCCCCTCTATCTCTTCTATAGAGTTTATAGCCTGGGATTGCTGTATCCCACTGGTTCTCCGCATTCCACCAGGTTTCTGTTATGGCTATTATATCAATGTTATCCCTAGCTGCCAAATGTCCAAGTTCTCCCATCTTTGCTCGGAGGCTTCGAGCATTGGCGTAGAAGCACCTGTACAGTGGGTCCCGCAACAACAGCTGCTGCCTTGTTCTATTCGCCCCACAGCTTTTATTTTCAGTAGATGAACTGTCACATTCCATTATTCTCCCGGTGCTAATACCTATACCTGCTATGTCTTCTCTATGTGATTCTCTACCCTCTCCAACCTCATTCCCCGAGGATGAGGTGTTCCGAACCAGATGCCACTCAGCTCCTGTCGGCTTTCCCCCAGTTATCAGTTTAAAAGCTGCTCTGCTGCCTTTTTGAGGTTGAGTGCCAGCAATCTGGTCCCATCATGATTCAAGTGCAACCCATCCCTCCTGAACAGGTTTGGCTTGTCCCAAAATGTTCTCCAGTTCCTGACAAATCTAAAGCCCTCCTCTCGACACCATCACCTCATCCACGCATTGAGTCTTCTGAGTTCTGCCTGTCTGGCGGGTCCTGCACGAGGAACAGGTAGCACTTCTGAAAATGCTACCTTGGAAGCCCGGGTCTTCAATCTTCTACCTAGCAACCTGAATTTGGCTTCCAAGACTGACCGCTTGGCCTTCCCGACATCATTGGTACCGACGTGTACCATGACCACTGGCTCCTTCCCAGTTCTCTCTAACAAGCTATCTATATTTCTGGTGATGTCTGCAACCTTTGCACCCGGCAGGCAAGTGACCATATGGTTATCATGCTCCTCACAAATCCATCCCTCCGTATTTCTAATTATAGAATCCCCTAGTACAATGAGCTTCTCTCCTGCAGCCTGGTCATCAACATGTACCTGATCTTGTATCTCATCAATAGTGATGAGGGAGAGATCCTCCGGTGGAACCAATTCTTCCTCTATGTGTGCCTCATGAGGTGTGCTGAGGGAAAGAGCTTCAAACTGATTGTGCAAGATGAGACTCTCTGAGCGATGCCTTGGCCTTCTACTCCTTTGAGTCACATTCCTCCACCCATCCACCTCCTGAGTTGCGGGAGTGACTTCCTCCTCTGAAGTTTGCCCTGTCTCCTCTTGGACCTGAGTAGTCTGTTCCGCTCTGTCCAGGAACCGCTCAAGCTCCTTAATATGTTGCTGGTTGGATATGCGAGCCTCCAGCTGCTGGACCTTCTCTTCCAATAGCGCCACCAGCTTGCACTTGCAGCAGATGTAGTTCTGCACACGCTCTGTCAAGATAACAAACATGGCTTGCCTCCATTTTGTGGCTGGCGACATCCATTTTTTCATCCTTAAAGGGAAAACAAAAATACATCGCGATGGGAAAAGACAAAAACAAACGTTTTAAGGACCCCAACCCCCTGGTAAGTATTATCAGACTGTATAAATAATTATCGCTGCGTTTTTATGGATGTCCAGGGCGTTTTTTAACATTTAAAACAGCTCATTTCATTGTGTGTCGCCATTAACGAAAAACGTAACGTAACGAACCTAATTTTCGTGGTTCTGTTCGGTTCGTTCCAATATCATCACAATGTTCGTTATTCGTTTCATTACGTAACGAAATGAATAATGAATATCGGAAACGAAAAATGTTCATTTTGTGCCCATCTCTAGTAAGTACTGCTATGTGTGGGTGGGTTTCCTGTAAACTTCTATTTCCAGGCCACAGTTAGGTCTGATGATGACTGCACAATCCAGGAAAGGCAGTCTGTTGTCTTGGGTGTCTTCCCTAGTGAACCCACAATCTCTCTTTGCAATTGATTTTAGCTATGGCCTTGGTCGTGAAGGGCACCTCTCAACAGAGGTGGGGGGCTCAGGTACAGTCTTATTTGCTACTTATCAGGCTGTGATTTCAACAATACCTAGACAAATCAAAAATACTTCACGCCTTCACCATTATAGAAGGCCATAGATAATGACACATACTTTCTGGGTTTCAGCACCTTAGGTCATTGTTCACCTGGAGGCTATTGAGACTATTGTCCACCTAACAAGCCTATTTAGGCCATTGTTCATCTAATGAGCCTATTTCAGACCAGGATGACAAGAGGTCAAAGTGACCCATAAAATGGAGGACTCGCAACTAGCTTGCCTCAGACTGACGAAGCTGTTTGGATGAGCAGCAAAACGTTTCAATCTCTCAAGAAAAAGAAGTCCAGTTGCCATGACTCAGCTTCCAGGTAAACTCACGTAGATGACTGAGAATCCTCACAGACATATTAATATAAGGAAACACACACACATGGTGGCCATATTGCATAAGCGTTCTCATCCAACATGGCCACGTCACATCTCCATCTCTAACACAAAGTTTTTGGTCAAAGTTTTAAAAGCATCACTGTCAACCCAAATCCTTCTGGGATCTCCCTTATATCTTATTTGCCTTCTGTTTTCAAAAGGCACTCTTCCTTAGAAACCCTTTCAACATTGGCGTTTTGTGGCAGCTACAAGAGTGCCCTTAGTCTCTATTCAATGTAGCTTAAAATCAAGTTTCTATTTGATTGGATTCATTGTTTGCTCATTTGCTGAGCTTTAAAAGAAAATCTCTTCCCCTGATAGACAAGAAAAATCACCTAACTTGAGGCACCAAAGTTAGAGTGGATCATTAAATTTCCATCTGTAGTTTGAACTCAGATAATGATGATTTCTCAGCTCAACACCTACAGGGCGAGAGCAATTACAGGCATGCAGAAAAACAAGCCAGGCACAGGAGAGGCTTAAATTCTAGAAAATTCCAGGCAGATGGAACTCCTCCAGGTACGATACACTTGTGGGTGTAGAGATTATTCCACACAAATCATTTTTGGTTTGTATTGTTTTGTTGAGATCGGAAGATTGCCCCAAGAGACTTTTGGGCAGTTGGGTGGCATCTAAATATTTTAAAATAAATGCTAAGCACCATTCTGACTTGCTGAAGAGTCAAGCCACATATTAGCACCAAGCAGCTAAGCTCTCCCGCCAGGGGCGGCACTAGGGTTTTTCGCGCCCTAGGGGAGGGGCAGGGGGGTCGGGCAGCGGCGGCGGGGGGCAGGCAGCGGCGGGCGGGGGTCCGGGGGCGGGGGTAGGCGGGCAGCAGGCGGGAACGGGCGGCGGGGGGGCAGCAGGCTGGGCAGCGCCCCCTGTCCATTTTGGCACCCTAGGGAACTGCCTAGTTCGCCTTAATGGACGCGCCGGCCCTGTCTCCTGCCCTGCAAAAGTTTGCAGGTGACTCTCCAAAGAAATCTTTTGCTTGGTGCAGAGTATGAAAGAAGGCCTTGTTCCTTTGGGTTCAGGGAAATTTAGCTCTAGCAAAGCTCAGGAATATTAACTGCAAAACTACAGACCTGGTGGATTCCCTTCTCTCTCGGGGCCACCACATGGTTTGGCTTTGGACTTCATCTCCCAGGCTTCTTGGCAATTAATCCTGTTGACCTGAGGCTTCTGGGAGATGAAATCTAGAACACCCAGTGTGTCAAAGGTTGAGAAAGACAATCCAGAGGTGACTTTTTATGTTTCCTCTCCTTGACCAATGAAAGAAGGCACATGGCCTCACTTCTTTTTCAACCCTGGCCAGATGGAGAGGCTAGGTAGGGAGGTGGAGATGGGTCTTCTTGTCTTCCATGAGTGCAGTATTATTTGATCCTGGAGGTCTACCCTTGTTGTTATGTTTCATCAAGTCGCCTCTGATATATGGTGACCCTATGAAGATCTCCAAAATGGGTCAGTTTTCCCTCCCATACATGATAATCAGAAATACACAAGTGTGGTTGTTCTTGCTCTCCAGTGGGACTGATGCTAGGGTCTAATAAAGGCTATTAATTTTTTAAAAACATAACATTCCAATATCGCCTATTGAAATATTGTTTACTGGGGTTTCTCAAAGAGGAAGGAAGAAAGGAAGACGGCAATGGCTGCCTATGTTTCTAGAACCTAATCATTTTGGGAATGAAAAGCACACTTTTCTTGCTTCATTGAAACATAACAGTTAACTTCCCATCATCAACATAAGAAGAATGAGTTTAATTTTAAGGCCTGGATCCCAGACAAGTAAGGAGGGAGAGAACCCAGAACATTAGACGTCCTGGAGGTGGGGGAACAAGGGGAGGGGGAGCCAGCTTGCAAATAACAAAGGCCTTTCCCTGTGATGGCTTCATTCTCACCCAGAGTGCCCAAGTCTATTGGGGGAAAAAACCCAATAAACCCCTACAGATCTTTCTTGCCCTGTGGAGTTGCCACCAGATGCCTTAATTAGTTGTTTTTATTAACAGGTACGTCAGGTGCAAATTAAACCAGGCCTGCTGATAATCTTAATCTACCAAAAGAAGTCCACTGTGCGGGCTTGTTTCCCTTTGTGTGTGTGTGTTGTTTTGTTTATTCCCCTCCTGTGCTGTTCTCTTTATCGCCCTTCAGAATTTGCTATGCAAAAAGATGTTTAATATTCAGGAACCTGAGTGTGGCAGGATTGAAAAGTCTGCCCCCAAAATGGATGCCACTTCATGCAGAGCACTCAGCCGGGGGGCGGGGGGAGATAGCACGTGGGCAGCCAGTTGGTTTCTAGGAATTGCAACTTTTACCTAAGCTCTGGATTGAACAGTTGATCCACAGCCAGTGTGAATGAGGAAATCACCCTGCCTATGATGCACCTCCATTAGATGCCATCTACAAGTACCACTGTCCAGTAGTGCACTCATGGTTCGTCTATAGAAGTACTTCAGACCCACACCTGAGCCTCTCCAGAGATGGCTAGGAAAGGGTCATAGAATCATAGAATTATAGAATCATGGAGTTGGAAGAGACCTCAAGGGCCATCCAATCCAACCCCCATCACAGGACTTCTGACAGATGGCCATCCAGCCTCTGCTTAAAAAACTCCAAAGGAGACCCTACCACATTCCTTTGTGGCAGCATCTTCCACTGCCGAACAGCTCTAACCTTCATGAAGTTCTTCCTAATGTTCAAACTGCTGACTCATGTTCAGTGGAATCTCTTTTCCTGTAGTTTGATACCATTGCCCTGAGTCTTAGGGTGTTTATACACGACCCCTAAACTCCGGAGCAAATGGCTCCCAGCTCCGGAGCTTAAAACCGTTTACCCACCAGCTCCGGAGTTAACAGGAAATTAAGTGCGACCCCGCCCACTTTAGTGCATCCCAGCGCAGCTTTCAGGTACCTGCTCTTTGGAGGAGAAAATGATTTGATCCGGTGTAACGATAGTGAGTGTGGGGCTCTCCTTGCTTCTGTTTGTTGTTTTTTAGCTCCCGCCCCTTTAAGAGCTACTTTTACAGAGACGAGAGGCAGAACGAGGTGAGCGGCATGCTTTTCTTTCTCTTTTTCTCCCTCCCCTCACGCAGCCAGCAGCCAGGAAGTGCGGAGGGGGGTGGGAATGCAGGAAGAGCGACAAACCCCTAAGATCTCTGGTCTGAATTTAAGTGGCCAGCGGATCTTAGGGGTCGTGTAAAAAGGCCCTTAGTCTCTGAAGCCATGGAAAACAAACCTGTTCCTTCCTTGATATGACGTCTTTTCAAATATTTAAACATAGGTATCATATCCCCTTTCAGCCTTCTTTTTGTAAGGCTAAACATTCCCAGTTCCCTAAGCCGCTCCTCATAAGACATTTCTTCCAGACCTTCAACCATCCTGGTCACCATCCTCTGCACTCACTCAAGGTTGTTAACTGTACACAGTACTCCAGGTGGGGTCTGACCAGAGCAGAATAGAGTGGTACTATCACTTACCTTGATCTAGATACTATGCTTCTGTTGATGTAACCAAGAATCGCATTGTCTTTCCTGGCCGCCGCATCACACTGCTGACTCATGTTCAATTTGTGATCTACCAAGACTCCCAGATCCCTTTCACTGGTACTATTTTCCAGCCAGGTGTCTCCCATCCTATATCTATGAAATTCATTTTTCCTGTTGGGGAGGTGGGGTAGCCATCGTTTACAGGGAATCTTTATTTGTCAGCAGGTCCGTAGCATTGAGGCCATCTGAACCAGTCTGGACTTCTGTTGTACTGACCTGTCCCCAAGTACCTCAAGCACCGCACCCCTTTGGGCCTTTTCACACGACCCCTAAGATCCGCTGGTCCCTTAAATTCGGACCAGAGATCTTGGGGGTTTGTTTCTGTTCCTGCGTCCCCACCCCTCAGCACTTCCTGCTCCTGTCGGCGTGAGGGGAGGGAGGGGAAAAAAGGACAAAAGAAGCCTTTACTAACCTGCCCGTGCCGGTCGAACTTGCCACAAGCCCCGTTACTTCCTGGTTCCTTCTCAAGGGGCTCTTAAAGGGGCGGGAGGCAAAAAAACAACAGACAAGCGAGGAGAGCCCGGCACTCTTATCCGCATCAAATATTTTTCACCTCCCGAGAGAAGGTACAAGAAAAGTGCGCTGGGTCGCGCTAAAGTGGGCGGGGTCGCACTTAATTGTCTGCAAACTCCGGAGCTGGTGGGGAAACATTTCTAAGCTCCGGAGCTGGGAGCCATTTGCAGCGCAGCTTAGGAGTCGTGTATAAACGCCTTTGTCTCCTCAGCTGATTGACTTTGGGCCTATGTCTTCAGCTGATGCCTCCAGGGCGCTGGCGTATTACAGGCCGGTGGCTTCTCCTTTCAACCCTTACCCATCCTGGCTAATTAAAACCCGTCAGAGGGAGCATGCCTGAGTGTGTCTCACTGATTGCCACTGTTTCCTTCAGAGAAGGGATCTTTCCCTCTCATCTGAAGGAGATGGTGGTGAAGCTCACTCTAAAGAAATCTAGTTTGGCTTTGGATGATTTGCCCAATTATCACCAGGTAGCCAATGTTCCTTTTCTGGGCAAAGTCATCGAGAGGGTTGCTGCCGTCCACCTCCAGTCATTCCTGGAGGAGGATTGTGTCCTGGAACCATTCCAGTCTAGGTTCAGGCCGTGTTGGGGGAATTAAACTGCCCTGGTCATGCTGCAAGATGACCTCCTCAAGGGGGGGGGGTGACAGGCGTTAATGTACCCTGTTGGTCCTTCTTGATGGATCAACAAATCAGGAAAGGGAGCTTGGTGTCCTCATGGACAGCTCAATGTAGGTGTCAACCCAGTGTGCCACAGGAGTGAAAAAAGCAAACTTGATGGTAGGGATCATTAGGAAGAGTATAGAAATAAGTCAGCAAGTTGTCATTTTGCCTTTTCATGAATTTATGGTGAGGCCCCATCTGGAGAACTGTGTCCACTTCTGGTCACCAAACCTCCAGAAGGATGTTATGGAAATGGAAAAAGTGCAGAGGAGGGCAACCAGAATGATTTGGGGACTGGAACACCTTCCTTACCATCTGAGGCTGCAACAGCTGGGCCTCTTCACTCTAAAACAGGGGTGCCCAAACTTTTTGTTGTAAGGAAACGGGTTCAAAATATTACCGCGCCAGATTTGGTGGCTGAGAATGTGTCAGGGGACGGTTGCTCACTGACCCTGCCACCCCACTGCAAGCCCCAGGAGGGGGAGGGAGGGGCGGGCCAGCCAGCCGCGGGCCACTCAGAATGGCCTGACGGGCCGGATTTGGCCCCCGGGCCAGACTTTGGGCAGGCCTGCTCTAAAACGATGGCACCTAAGAGGTGACATGACTGAAGTTTATAAAGTCATTAGAGATCGGCATGAACAAACTTTTAGTTTGTTTTGTTATTCATGATTCATTTCATTGCGTAACAAAACGAATACCAAAACCCAGAGTGGATTTAGAATGAAACAAACCGAATCGGAAAAAAATTGGTTTGGTTTGGTTTGATTCGTTAATGGCAGTGCCGGAGATGTCTCCTACCTGGTCCTGGTCCTGGAGGTCCGGTCGTCCTGGCTGCAGGGAGGGGCGACCAGGAAGAAAAAAAGCCGACCGGCCATGCTACAGTTGTAGCACAAGCCACGTGGTCAGCAGTTTAAAAAAACAATATAAATAAATAAATAAATAAATAAATAAATAAATAAATAAATAAATAAAAAGGAGCACTGACCAGGTCCCCGGGGTGGCTGGGTTGGTGCCCTGAAATAAAGAAAAATAATGGAAAATAAAAGAAGCACTGACCCGGCCCCAGGGGCTGTGCGGTTGGGGAGATAGGCAGGATATCTCTCAATGCCATTTGCAGGGAATCCTAAGCACCTGAAGATGACATCTGCTTGGGAATCCCATGAAGCCAATGGTAAGCCACTGTGTGCGACAGAATGCGGGACTGGATGGGCTGTGATGGCCTGTTCCAGCAAGGCTGTTCTTATGCTCTTATGTCAGCGGCCTTTGATACTAACCATGGTATCCTGCTGGGTAGGCTTGCCGAGGTGGGGATTGGAGGTACAGCTTTTAGCTGGCTTCGGGCCTTCCTTGGGGGTTGTGCCCAGTATGTTAAGCTCGGGGAAGAACTGTCATCCCCTTGGAAGCTGTCTTGGGGGGTGCCCCAGGGGTTGGCAATCTCCCCAATGCTATTTAATATCTATATGAGGCCACTGCCTGAGGTCATTAGGGGATTTGGAGTCTGCTGTCATCAATATGCTGATGACATGCAACTCCATCTCTCCTTTACCACCTCTGCAGTGGAGGCAGTGCAGACCCTCGACTGCTGCCTGGATGTGGTCATGAAATGGACCAGGACTAAAAGGCTCAGGCTCAATCCAGAGAAGACCGAGGTTCTGTTCTTTGGGATGTCCTCTACTGGGTATAGTGGCTCTCTCCCTAGTTTGGAGGGCTCTGTCCTCCAGCTGGCAGATCAAGTAAGAAGTCTGGGTGTGGTTTGGATTCAGAGATGTCCCTTGAGGCGCAGGTGGCAGCCGTCTCCAAGTCGGCCTTTTTCCACCTTCGGCTGATCGCCCAGATTCGCCCATACCTGGATGAGGCTTCCCCGAGTTGTGCAGGCACTTGTTATATCGAGGATAGATTATTGCACCACTCTCTATGTGGGACTTCCCTTGACCCTTATTCGGAGATTGCAGTGAGTACAGAATGTGGTGTCCAGACAGGTGGCACGTGCGGGAAGGTACAAACGTATCACCCCAGTGCTGGCTCACCTGCATTGTTTGTCCGTTGCTTTCTGGGTGAGGTTCAAGGTACTGGTTTTGGCTGTCAAAACCCCCCAAGGCTTGGGACCTGAATACCTGGCAGAGCGAATCTCCTTAAGATCAACTGTGGGCCGACCCACCAGAGTGTCGCAGGCATTCTCACTCCTGGTGGCCACTTGTAGAGCCTGAGAAATGATCACTAGGAGTTAGTCAGGCCTTCTCAGTGGTTGCCCCGACATTATGGAAACAGGTCTTGAGTGATATTCACCTTGCAGAATCCCTGCCTGCCTTTAAGAAAGCAGTTAAAAAATTTCAGAGGTTGTGGGTTTTTTTTGGACCAGTAAAATTAGACTGCCTGCCAGTTCTGTTATTAATGCTATTAATAGTATTATGTTTATGATTATTTTCTTACTTTTATTCTTATTGTATTATTGTAAACCACCCAGAGTTCTGGTTAGAAGACGGACAGTTAATAAGTAAATAAGTAAATAAATAAATAAATAAATAAATAAATAAATAAATAAATAATAGATGGAGGACCCTACATTTCTCTTTGTTGAAACTCATTCTATTTGCTTTGGCCCAGCACGTTAATCTGTCAAGGTTATTTTGGTTTTTTTATCCTATCCTCTAAGGAATTAGCCAACCCTTCCAATTCGATATCATCTGCAAATTTAATCAGTCTACTCTTGATTTCTTTGTCCAAGTCATTAATAAAGATGTCAAATACCTGTGAACCTAGAACAGTACCGGGAGGCACCCCACTGGTCACCTCTCTCCATGCTGAAGAGAAGCCATTTATGATTACCCTTTGGGTGTGATTAGTCAACCAATTACAAATCCACCTAACAGTAGCATTATATATGCCACATTCTACTAACTTCTTTGCAAGTACTGTGGAACCTTATTGAAGGCCTTACTGAAATCAAGGTAAACAACATCCACAGCATTCTCCTCATCCAACAGGCCTGTAACTCTACCATTTTTTCTTCTTGTTGGAACCGTTTTAAATTGTGCATTTAATATCTCACTTTTAAGGGATTTCTATCCATCTTGAATGTCAAGCCCCACACACAGAACACACAGCAAGCCAAGTTCAGTTCTTTGCCAGGAACTTTAGTTGTAATCCAAATAAAGAACAAATACAGTCCAAATCACAGCCAAAATACCTTACAGAGCCAAATGCCAAATTCCAGGGAAACAGAGAACGCCGTAGTCAGCAAGCCGGTCCAAGGTCAGGAAACAGAGTCAGGAGAATACACAGGAACGTGGTGACAAGGTAAGTGACGCGTTGCTCCCACAGAGGGTTCAGGGTAAACTTGCTAGCTTTATCCTAAAACAGGGAGCACACCCATATCTCTGGCCAGGCTCCTGCTAGAACTCAGGGCTTTCAGATCTAATTCTACGCCTATCATTAAAGATCCTTTCCCTGGCTCTCCTGTTAGTTCTCCTTTGCAGGATCCTGTTCCTAGCCCTTATAGGAGGAGGAGATGTGCCCTCAGCTGCCTCCTCAGACTCAGCTGCCTGCTGAGTTGAACTACAAGGCTCCTCCTGCTGCTCTTCAGCATTTAACCCTTCACATTCAGGTTCTATGACAGGCAGGGTCCTGGCATTGAACTCCCTTCTCTTTCAGTGCCTCAGTCCATGGAATTACAGCCAATAATTCTCTAAGTTTACAAACATTAGCTTTCTTAAAGTCCAGTGTGCTTGTCTGGCTATAGTTAGCTTCGCCTTCCCACTATATAACACATTCTTTAAAGAGCCTGGTCCCACACCAAGCCCTGGATCACTCGCATTGACAATGACAGCAGGGCAATATTGGCCAGATGAACCAAAGGTCTGAGTCCTCATTGCTGGCTATGGCCATTAAGAGTTGTTGCCCAACATCACTTGAGTGGTGGTATCCTATCCCAGAACAGGGGTTGCAGAAGAATGGGAGACCCCCTATTATCACTGGTAGTAGCACACACGAACAAATTGGAAGTTGGAAGAAATTCAGAGGAGGGCGACAAGAATGGTTGGGGGGGGGCAGAAAGGAAGGAGGAAAGACTGAAAGAATTGGGCATTTTTAGCCTTGGGAAAAGGAGGCAGAGGGGAGATAGGAGGGCACTTTTCAAATATTCAAGGGCAGTCGTAGAGAGGAGGGGCAGGATCTGTTTTCAGTCTCCCTAGAGTACAGTGCACACAACAATGGACTCAAGTCACAAGAACCTAGTTTTTGTTGAATATTAAGAAAAGCTTCCTAACTGTTATAGCAGTACGGCAACAGAACCAATTATCTTGAGAGGTGGCAAATGCTCCAACACTGAATGCCTTCAAGAGAAACTTGGACCACCACCTGCCATATCTCCTGTGATTTGTATTCCTGCCTGGAGCAGGGAGTTGGACTTGAATCTTACATCTGGGCTCGCCCCCGTAGGCTCCTGGACCCTGCAAGGTTTATGGAGGCCTTCGGGGAGCTTTCTGGCGGCCTGGCAGACGACCCGGTTGACGCCCTGGTGGAAAGGTGGTATGTGGGTTCCGCCGAGGCGCTAGACCGGATCGCCCCTAAGCGTCTCCTGCGATGTCGAGGCCGCTCCTCCCCGTGGTTCACGGAGGAGCTGCGGTCGATGAAGCAAGAACGTAGGAGACTGGAGGTCACATGGAGGGCAAACTGGACGGAAGTAAATAGGGCTGCTCTTAAACAGCTGACTGGCCGCTATCTTCACGCGATCAGGGACGCTAGAAGATCTTATGCCTCCCTGAGAATTGGCGAGGCCTCGAGCCGCCAGGCGGAGTTATTCTGGGTGGTTCGGGACCTCTCCAATCCCAGTCAGCTGCGGCCTCCTCCTAGTGATTTCACTAGTGAGCAATTTGCAGCCCATTTTAGATCAAAAATTGAGGCCATCCGTTCCGACTTGCCCCCCAGTTGCTCTAGTCCATCCTTTGGGTCCTCCGGTGCCTCACCCCTCCGTTCTCCCCTCCTGGATGAGTTCGGGCTGGTTTCTTCTGCGGAGGCCTCCAGAGCTATGGCTCGGTGCCGGCCGGCGGCCACTCCCTTTGACCCTTGCCCAGCTTGGCTTATCAAATCTGCCGAAGGGAACATGCCAGAGTGGGTCTCTTCCATCGCCACGGCCTCCTTTCGGGAGGGTTGCTTCCCTTCCCGCTTGAAGGAGACCATGGTAAAACCCACTCTTAAGAAACCTGGCTTGGTGTCGGACGATCTTTCCAACTTCCGTCCGATCGCCATTGTTCCCTTCCTGGGCAAGGTTGTCGAGGGGGTGGCTGCTGTCCGGCTCCAGTCATACCTGGAGATAAACCATATCCTGGATCCCCTCCAGTCTGGATTCAGGCCTCTTCGCGGGACCGAGACCGCCCTGGTCGCTCTGCAGGATGACCTCCTCAGGGAGGCCGACGGGGGGTGTTCCTCCCTGCTCGTCCTCCTTGATCTCTCAGCAGCCTTTGATACCGTCGACCACGGTAACCTTCTGGCCCGGCTCGCTGAGGCGGGAATTGGTGGTCAGGCCCTGGCCTGGCTCCGTTCCTTCCTCCGCGGCCGGACTCAGCGGGTTCAGCTGGAGGATGTTTTGTCGGCTCCTTGGACTCTCCCTTGTGGGGTGCCCCAGGGGTCGGCAATCTCCCCCGTGCTGTTCAATGTTTATATGAGGCCACTGGGGGTGGTCATCAGGAGATATGGAGTTCGCTGTCATCAGTACGCTGATGACACGCAGCTCTATATCTCCTTTTCTACGTCTGCAGAGGAGGCGGTTTGCTCCCTCGATCTGTGCCTGGAGGCCGTACTGGAATGGACCAGAGATAACCGGCTCAAGCTTAATCCGGAGAAGACGGAGGTTCTGTTCTTCGGGGCGCCCTCGTCTCGGTACAATGGCCCCCTCCCTAGTCTGGGGGGTATTTCCCTCCAGCCTACAGACAGGGCCAGGAATCTGGGCGAGGTCCTGGATTCGGCCCTCTCCCTGGAAGCCCAGGTGATGGCCGTCTCCAGGGCCGCTCTTTTCCATCTCCGCAGGATCGCCCAGATCCGTCAGTACCTTGATGAGTCCTCCCTGAGGACAGTTGTGCAGGCCCTGGTGGTCTCGAGGATCGACTATTGCAATGCCCTCTACGTGGGGTTGCCCTCGACCCTGGTCCGGAGGTTACAATGGGTGCAAAATGCGGCAGCCAGGCTGGTGGTGGGTGCTCGTAGATACGAGCATATCACCCCAGTCCTGGTCCGCCTGCAATGGCTCCCCGTTGCCTTCCGGATCAGGTTCAAGGTCCTGGTCTTGGTTTTCAAGGCCCTCCACGGCTTGGGACCAGGATACCTGGCGGAGCGCATCTCCCTGAGGGCATCCGGATCCAGACCCACGAGATCGTCGCTTGCCCGCTCATTGAGAGTGGCCACACCCAGGGAGGTGCGGAAAACACGTACGCGGAACCGCGCCTTCTCTGTGGTGGGGCCCTCGCTTTGGAACCATCTGCCTCCTGAGCTGCGCCTGCTGGAGTCCCTGCCCGCCTTTAAGAGGGCTCTAAAGACCTTCCTCTTTAAAGAAGCATACGGTGACCTTATTATTTAGTCCCTCTTCCTATTTCCCTGGCCCTATTGTTTGCCGCCATCTTGCCCTCTGCTGCCCTGCCTGGTGGCTCGGCTATTTTTAGCTTCTAGCCTTTTATGTTTTTTACGTTGTTAGCCGCCCAGAGTTCCCGTTGGGGAAGATGGAGCGGGATATAAGTATTTAAATAAATAAATAAATAAATAAATAAATGACCTTGTAGGCCCCTTCCAGCTTCACTGTTCCATGATTCAAAGGGGTGGTTTTAGTTCACTAACTCCTAAAGCCAGCTGTGCCCCTCCAGATATTTGCAAGCTTGTCTTCTCTTACCCTGGGGAGCTCTAGGGGCCACCGCAGCCAACCTATGCCTTAAAAGCTTAACTTGTGACATCCTCTGCACCTAACAGGTCCCAGATGGAAACCCTGTGGGTCCACCTTCAAAAGTCCGTGGGGAGAAAACTTTTTTTATTTTTAGCAAATTTTCCACTAAGGTGCTACACTTACCAGATGAAAATAGCCGGCAAGGATCCCAGGATAGTCCCCAGAGATGCCAACTCGTAGGGGAATGGCTTTTTCTCTGGGGAATCCTCAAGGCTTGTTCCAGTCCTTATCAGTTATTGCAGATATCAGAGTTCTTGGAATTTCACCACAGTCTGAGACACCCTCTGCCTTATTGACCAGCTGCTCTTTCCCAGCTGTACCCTTTCTGCCCACCACCCCAGCCTTCGAAAAGGTTACAGTGTTGAGGACCCATCACAGGTGGCATTGACCTTTTCTTCAGAAAGGACATTTTTGACATTGCAGGCATGCTACCAAGGCCCCACTCTCCTATGATGCGGGTGTGGGGGGGAGGGGAGGGGGCTTAGTCACATCTGCGCACTTGACACAAATTGTAAATATCTGTTGTGCTTATTCTCTGCCTCCCTTGATCCAACATGGGGACAACTTTCTATGACCTTCAAGCTGACCATAAAAAAAAAAGAAACCATACCTTGCCTTAGCTGTTAAATTCATTTTCCTAATGGACTTTCCATAGCCTCCGATGACCTTCCTCGGTTAAAGCAGAATCCTCTTGAGCTAGATGGGCCACAACGCTGACAACATAAAGCCATTTCACATGTTTGTAGCGCCTTGTGGCACTTACCTCATCTACTGCAACCATGCTTTCCCCAAGTTGTAGAGCTCTATGACCAGTGAAGTGGACCTTTGAATGTCAAAACTCCTGATGAATGTAATCCTGATGTTCCTGCAGTGGAGCCTAATTCATTCTCAACAGGTGACTCATCGTGAAAGGAAATGATTTGCTGAGCATGAGAGAGAGAGAGAGAGAGAGAGAAGGGGAGGAGGTCACCACGATTTAGAGCTGAACTCTGAATTCCATCATTTTGCAACCTAACTTCTAAGCGTCATCAGAGAAGACCAAGGCTCCTTGACCCTGTTTTGCTTTGCTTTCCCTTGTTGATTTAATAAGTTCTCATTATAATGTGTGAATCAATGCCCACAACAGGGAATAATGAAATCTCTAATCAACCTTATGATCTGATATGGTTGCTGGGACTTTTATTTTTGGAGTCTGTGAAAAATTCCACCCTGCTAAGGTTCTTTCTGAGCTTTCCGCACAGCTCAGTGAGTTAGATATCTGGATACAGAATCAAAGGTCGGGAGTTCGATTCCCCATTGGGTCTCCTAGAAGAATGGCTGCCCCGCCTGGCCTTGTGCCGAGCTGGGGCGTCTTTGCCGGCCGGTTGAGGGAGACGGCTATTGGCTACGCTAGTGGCATAGCCTACGTGCGGGGAGCGCGTCCCTGGCGCGCTCCCCATAGCCTGCCTCCACAATCGCCGGTTTCGCTGGGGACTGAACGGCGCGTCTGTCGGAGCGCCGGCTGGACGCCCCTTTGCGGCTTCTAGTGAGCAAGCGGCCGCTTGCTTCCTGCTTCCCGACAAACAGCTGTTTGTCGGGAGAAGCCGCTTCTTATCTCTTTGCCTTCGGGATCCCCGCGCGGTCAGGTGGAGTTGTCCTGGGGAGAGGTCCGGGAGGCGGGTATTTTTGGTTGCAGGCGCGGGCGCAGAGCAGCGCAAACAAGCTCCTCTTGCCCCTGTCATCTCAGCTGCTTGTTGGAGCGCTCCCGACTAGCAGCTGAGTGCTGAGACGGGTGCGCTGATAAGCGCTCTCCCTGCTTTTCTCTGGGAAGGGAGGGCTGTTTGGCCCAGACGGGCTTGTGCCTGTCAGGGCTTCTTTAGGAGTTGAGGGGGTCTGACCGCCGCCGGCTGCCTTCTTTGCCTCCCGGATCCCCTGTCAAGCCCTGTTTTCGCGGGCTGGGGTGGGAAGCGGGGGTTTAGACTTCTACCATTGGAAGCGGCGAGGCTGCTGGTCTGGATCCCGTCTGGTGGGTGTTCAACAGGGATTGCTTTGGAGCAGGACCTGGGGTGGGGAGATTGACCGCCTTGGTTAGCCTTGCCTTGCCTAGTGCCAATTCATCTGCCTACTATACTGACTGTGTGTTGGGGTCCTTATTTCAGTCATTTTTGTGTTAGGCTTTTAGCTTTGTTCAAGGGATTTTACAACCTTCCATGGGGGGGGGGTGGCTCAGGGAGGCCATTTTGTTATTGCACTTGGCAGCCATTTTGGCCGTGCCTCATGGGCTCATCCCCTAGGCATTGTGCTCCATCCATCTGCCCGGCTAGACATTCTGAGTGGCCCTGAATTGCTCTGTCCGCTTGTTGACCCTTGCGCGGAGTCTAGCGTGTTTGTATTGTTCATCAGAAAGTTAATTGGCGGCTAATTTTCAAATTTCTTGGTGGTGGCCTGCCTAGCCACCTGTTCGGCCATTTTGTGCACATCATCATTCAGTGTGTCTGGGGGGTGGGTGTAATCCGCATCCATCCTCTTTCTTTATAGTTGTTATATCCGTGCCACGAGTTGTTTTGGCAGTCACATCTTAGGGCCATCCTTTTGCTACTCTTTGGATCTGTTTGGATCTGTGCCACGCCCACGCGGCTGAGTTAATTTTCGCCTGTTTGCTCCTTATATTCTGCCATGCCGTCTAAGAAGGGAGCTTCTAATGGGAAGGGCAAGGGTAAGGCCCCTGCCAAGAAGAGGCCTAGTCAGCAGCCCCCTCCTGATTCATCCTCTTCCTCGGATGACAAGTGGCCAATTCTTTCAGCAGCTTGAAAGAAGCTATCCCGCTTGGAGCGCGAACGCGCTCACAGGCAGGGGATGGCAGCGTCTTATGGGGGTGGGCGATCCAAGAGTGATGCAAAGGCTCAGAGGAGGGCTGAGTGTAAACTAATGATGGATCTAATGATGACACGCATTTCTTCTCTTGAGTCCGCTTTAGCTGGATCTTCCAGTACCGTTTCTGCAGGTACGCCATCTGTGACAGCTGAAGTAGCCGCTTCATCGCATACACCGCTCAGCCCTCCGGTTGCTGTGCCTTCCACTGTAGTCACGCCCCCCCCCTCGGCGCTGAGGACTCATCGCTTCAGGCCCTCGATTTATCCTTGGCTGTGTCTTCGCGTGGTCAGTCGGCCCCAGCAGTCCAACGTCCATCTATGATGGGTGAGTCTTTTACAGTATCTTCGCACACACCAAGTCCGGTTACATGGCCCTGGCAGATGGGTGCTCTCGACTTGCAGATGCGGGCGCGACCTGGCATTCCAATGCCGGTGCGACCCCCAGTATCTACGCCGCATTATGCCCTTGGGTCACCGGCCATTGGCTGAAGCTGCTGCACAGACAGAGGCTGATGCGCAGTCCTCTTTTGTGGTGACACCTTCAAGGGAGTCAGGGTCCACTGCCTCGGTGTCTACGGCGACCATGACTGATAAACCGGACGACTTGTCCTCCTCTAAACCGGGAATCAATGACTTGCCTGAGGGTGATGAGTCTTTGCCCTTGGGTTATCATCTATCCGAGGCCATGATTGACAAGATTACCTCTGGCAAGTTCGTTGATATCTTTGAATTGTTAAATAGGGAGGTGGACTCTAAAGAGTTAGAGAAGCTGGATGACAAAGAAAAAGAACACATTCGGAAGAGGAAGCCGGATCGTTCATGGAATAACTGGCTTAATGCCTTTGTAATGTATGCGGGGATTTATTCAGCAGCTCACCCGGAGAAGACCTCCGTTATGTTTCACTACCTTGACTTGATTATTAGGGCCCGGCATGATGGCCCTCCTAATGCATGGTTACTGTATGATGAGGGATTCCGTCGCCGTATTGCGCAGGATCCCGCTCTCCGTTGGGATAGGCCACACAGCTACCTCTGGCTTCGTGTGATGAGCGCGGCTCGCCTTAGTGAGATATTTGATAGTGGGCATGTTATTCTGCGCTCCAGTACTCCTAGTAACTCCCGCGCATCTGCGGGCCAGTCGGTTCAACCCCGACTGGTCTGCTTCGATTATAACAGTAAGGGACCGTGCGGGCGACGGCAGTGTAAATTCCGCCACCTTTGCTCCACATGTGGGGCCAACCATCCAGCTCACACCTGCCCTAGGGGCAAGCCAGGGGGCGAGGGAACCAAAGATGCGGGCAGAAAACGTAACCAGTCAGGCCCATCTCAGCATCCAAAAGGGACCTAGTCCCATAAAGCTACAGGTTCTGAGGGAGTGGCTGAGTAGTTACCCCTCTCGTGAGGATGCGGTTTACATTTTGGAAGGATTCCAGCTGGGGTTTCGCATCCCTGCTTTGGGTGAACGTGCGCTGTACATGGCGCATAATCTTAAATCAGTCTTGGGTAAAGAGGATATTGTTCGGGCTAAGATTGCTGCTGAACTTTCGGCGGGAAGGGTGCTGGGCCCATTCGATCACCCACCGACTCCCCATTTCCGTGTGTCTCCTTTGGGTGTTGTCCCTAAGAAGACGCTGGGTGAATTCCGCCTTATTCACCATCTTTCTTATCCAGCGGGGGATTCTGTTAACGACAGGATTCCTCAGGAGTTGTGTAGCGTACGTTACACATCTTTCGATTCTGCTATTAGGATGGTGCGTAATTGTGGAATTGGGGCTGAGATAGGTAAGGGCGATGTTAAATCTGCTTTTAGATTGCTCCCAGTACATCCTGACGATTGTGAGCTCTTAGGTTTCACATTTGACGGTTTATTTTATATGGATAGGGCGATGCCTTTTGGGTGCTCTATTTCGTGTTCGGCATTTGAATGCTTTAGTTCTTTTGTTGAATGGGCAGTCCGTCAGAGGACCGGTGACTCTCACATTGTTCATTATTTAGACGATTTTTTGTTTGCGGGAGTCGCCGGCTCTGACCAATGCGCTAGGCTAATGACATCATTTAAGAATATGGCCAGCGAACTGGGGTTACCTCTGGCGGAAGACAAAACGGAGGGCCCTACCACTGTGCTGACCTTTTTGGGTATTGAGCTAGATACTATATCCCAGGCTTGCCGCTTGCCCCAGCAAAAACTCGTTGACCTCCGATGTCGACTCCTTGAACTGCTGAAGCATAAAAAAGCTACGCTACGCGAGCTTCAGCAGATCATTGGTCACCTCAACTTTGCTTGCAGAGTTGTGGCGCCTGGTCTTCCATTTTTGCGCAGGCTGTGCGAAAGTGTTGTGGGACTTCGTAGTCCTCATCATAGGCGTCGCATTTCGGCCAAAATTAAGGAAGATCTGTGTATCTGGCTCGAGTTTTTGTCCAAATTTAATGGCATTTATTTTTGGCGTTCCGAAGTTGTGGCGGCAGCAGACTTGCAGGTACAAACCGATGCTTCGGGAGCTCTGGGCTTCGGTTTGTATTTTAGAGGTAGATGGTGTGCTGGCTCTTGGCCCCTGGAGTGGCAGCGCAGTGGTATTACCCGTGACCTAACCTTTTTGGAGTTATTCCCCATTCTTGCAGCCTTGTTTCTGTGGGCTGAACTATGGGACAATTCGGCGGTAAAATTTTGTTGCGACAACTTAGCAGTTGTGCACATCCTTAATAATTTGACTTCCAAATCCAAAAGGGTTATGCGACTAGTTCGGGCCTTTACCCTCCGCTGCCTGCAATTTAATATTTTATTTCGTGCGTGTCATGTGCCTGGAGTCCAGAATGAGCTGGCTGACGCTCTGTCCCGCCAACAGATGGAACGGTTCAGAGCGTTAGTGCCACACGCTATGAAGGACCCCGAACGACTCCCACCGGAGGTATGGCACTTTGGAGGGTAGAAGCTAACCGGGCCATGGGTCTAGCATTGGCCCCCAGCACGCGTCGCGCTTATTCTGCTGCGTGTGCAGAGTATACCCGATTTTGTGCACAGGAGGGTTTCCCTCAGCTTTGGCCAGCAACAGCCGATCAACTAGTCCAATTTGCCGTTTATTTACATTTTAAAGGTTTGGCACCACGTACTATTCAGGGTAAGCTTTCGGCCTTATATTATTATGCTAAGGCCCAGGTTTTCATGATACCTGATTGTCAATTTCGGATTTCTAAAATGGTTGAGGGTTGGTCCAGGGAACGGGGCAGGCCACGGGATATGAGGACCCCGATTTCCCCTAATATGTTATGTAGGCTGGCTGATGCATGGCCTCGAGTATGTTCCACCAGTTATGAGGTTGCTTTGTTTCAAGCTGCCACTTTGGTAGCTTTTTTCGCCGCCCTACGTGTCAGCGAGCTGCTTGCCCAATCAAAAAATGACGCTTCGCTTTATGCATTACTTTGGTCAGACATGGCCCTCGAGCAGGACCAGGTCTTTCTGCATATTCGTAGATCGAAGACTGACCAGCAAGGTAAGGGCTGCACGATACACCTTCGTAGGTGTTCTGTGCTACAAATTTGTCCTGTCCTAGCGTTACATAGGTACGCCCGGCTCGTTGGCAGTTATCGGGGGTACTTATTTCAACACGAAGATGGGTCGCCTTTGACCCGGTACCAATTTTGGACAATTTCATTGAGGGCTATGCAGGTCGCTGGCATATCAGGCTGGCATTTTGGGACGCATTCATTCCGGATAGGCGCTGCTTCCACAGCGGCTGCCATTGGTGTCGATTCGGTTGGCATCCAACGAATCGGGCGATGGAGATCCAGACAGTTTAAATGTTATGTACAACCACTAATGGACCGGTAAAACCGGGCCAGTTGTTCTTTCTTTTCTCGTTGCAGGTTCTACCCCGGGAAGCCGTGTTCGAGTGTTGGTTTACGGCCACAGTTTTGTTTACTGGGCCTCAAAGTTTGCTATCCGGTCTGGACCAATGGGCTGATTTTCTGTGGAAGGGCAAGAGGGGGATGTCCTGGCATGCCTTTCTTACTGTGGCTCTTAGTGACCCCCCTGACACCTTGCCAAACATCATGGTTGTCCATTTGGGAGGAAATGACTTGACTCGCATGTCGGGCAAGTCCCTCATTCTCAAGATCATTGATGACCTGAGAGTGTTCCATCGTACTCGCCCATTGGTTCGTGTCGTTTGGTCTGCAATTATCCCCCGGGTTGAATTGGGGTCCGTACCACCATCCACAAAAAATGCACAAGGTCCGTAAGGGCGTCAACAGGGAAGTGGCTCGTGTTGTGCAGGCCGAGATGGGATCTGTCATTTGGCATTCCAACATCACTGCTAGGGATCCCACCTTATTTCGTCCGGATGGTGTGCACTTATCGGACAAGGGCCTGGATATTTTTCTTCAAAATCTTAAGGAGGGCCTGCGTGCCGAACTGTTCGGCTGTGGGGTAAAGAGTCGGCAGTGCGTCTCTTCGTTGGCGGGTAGCGCATAAAAGTTAACCATTTAGGTCCCAAATTTAAAGTACATCTTCAGGTCTTCGGCAGCCCTCAATTAATAACCCAATAGGTTTTAGTTAGGGAAGAAATAATAATAATAACCCAATCCCCTAGGAGGGCTGCCAATCTTTAATCAAGCGTTGATGCCGAAAAAATCTGGTTGGCATCCTCACTGCGGCAGTTTAACGGGCCGCAGGAAATTGGTAGAGTAATGGGACCTAATCAATTTATTGTTACCATTTAGATGGTGCGCTACGTTTCAGGCCCTCCTAAAGTTACAGCTCAGTGATAATTAATTTAAAATTCGTTACTGTAGTTAATAAAGTTGTGGCCCTTGTTTTAACCCAATCTGCATGTGTGTCGCCTCTTTCTTTCAACCTGGTACGGCAATGGCTGCCCCGCCTGGCCTTGTGCCGAGCTGGGGCATCTTTGCCGGCCGGTTGAGGGAGGCGGCTATTGGCTACGCTAGTGGCATAGCCTACGTGCGGGGATCGCGCCCTTTATAAGTCCCTGGCGCGCTCCCCATAGCCTGCCTCCGCAATCGCCGGTTTCCCCACCCTCCCGCCACTGTTTATTATGTGCTGGTGATGCTTTGCTGGTCGCTTCGGGGCCGGATGGGAATTTTTGACCATTACTCTGATTGGCCTTGAGTAGTGGTGTTTTTTCGCCCATCCCACCATTCACATGTTGGCGGTGGGTGTTGTAGGTAATAACCCTGGTCACAACTGGCGGGTAGCGCATAAAAGTTAACCATTTAGGTCCCAAATTTAAAGTACATCTTCAGGTCTTCGGCAGCCCTCAATTAATAACCCAATAGGTTTTAGTTAGGGAAGAAATAATAATAATAACCCAATCCCCTAGGAGGGCTGCCAATCTTTAATCAAGCGTTGATGCCGAAAAAATCTGGTTGGCATCCTCTTAACGGGCCGCAGGAAATTGGTAGAGTAATGGGACCTAATCAATTTATTGTTACCATTTAGATGGTGCGCTACGTTTCAGGCCCTCCTAAAGTTACAGCTCAGTGATAATTAATTTAAAATTCGTTACTGTAGTTAATAAAGTTGTGGCCCTTGTTTTAACCCAATCTGCATGTGTGTCGCCTCTTTCTTTCAACCTGGTACGGCAAAAGCCAGCCTGGGTGGCCTTGGACAAACTGCACAGTCCCAGGACACACCCAGAAGAAAGGAATGGTAAACCACTTCTGAGTCTTCTCTGCCTACAAAAAGTGCCACCATGAGTCAACATTCACTCAATGGCACATCATCTTTATCATCAAGGTTCCTTGTATACAAATGGCAATCCAGTAGGAGTTGTGATTAAAAGACATGGAACCAAGAATGAGAAGACTCAAGTTTGCATCTGAGATGCAGGGCTTGTCAAGTGACCCTTGAATCTGCTTCTTTGGGTGCTTTTACACGATCCCTAAAATCTGGGGCAAAGTTCTCCCAGATGCGGAGCTTAAAATTGTTTTCCCACCAGCTCCGGACTTTTAAAAAAATTAAGTACAACCACGCCCACCTAAGCGTGTCCCAGCGCATTTTCCAAGTACCTGGTCTCCGAAGGTGAAAAAATTCTGATGCGGATGTAAAGCAGTGAGTGCCAGGCTCTCCTCGCCTTGTGTTTGGCTTTTTTGCCCCCCCCCGCCCCTTTAAGAGACTGTCATGGTTCCCAGAGCAGCTCATGGCAGAGTGGAGGTGAGCCTGCATTCTTTTCTCCCTTTTTTTCTCCCTCCCCTCACGCAGACAGGAGCAAGGGAGTGCGGAGGGGTGGGAAGAGCGACAAACCCCCAAGATCTCTGTTCCGAATTTAAGTTACCAGCGGATCTTAGGGGTCATGTAAAAGCGCCCTTTATCTCATTGAAGCTTCCAGTGAATGCCATGTTCTGTTCAGCATATGTGTAACTCATCTTCCTGTTTGCACAAGAGGGTCTCCATTTCTCTTCATCCATACACGGGCACCCTGTTTCTTTCAACCAGTGGTTCTTGACTTATGGAATTAGAAGCTGGAGATCACACAATGTGTTAGAGGCCCATCATATTACATTCTGTGTTTCTTAAAAGGATTCAGAGCATCATAAAAAGAACCAGTATAGTTTCCGTAACTGTGTTGAAAATTGCCCAGAGGGTGCTCTAGCACTGTGGAGTAGTATATGAGCCAGAACAACACCTAAAACTACAACTACAACTACAATGTAGTCCCCATGGTATTCTTGCAAAGATGTTAGTAAAATGTGAGATAGATAGTGCTACTGTTAGGTGGATTTGTAATTGGTTGACTGATCGAACCCAAAGGGTGATCATAAATGGCCTCTCTTTAGCTTGGAGAGACGTGACCAGTGGGGTGCCTCAAGGTTCTGTTCTGGGTCCAGTGCTGTTCAATATCTTTATTAATGACTTGGCGGAAGGAATAGAGAGTAGGCTGATGTTGACAACCTTGAGCGGATACAGAGGATGGCGACCGGGATGGTTAAAGGTCTGAAACATATGACTTACGAGGAGTGGCTTAGGGATTTGGGAATGTTTAGCCTTTCAAAAAGAAGGCTGGGGGGATATGATAGCTATGTTTAAATATTTGGAAGGATGTCATATTGAAGAGGGAACAGATTTGTTTTCTATGGCTTCAGAGACTGGGATTAGGAACATTAGGAAAAACTTGCTGATGGTTAGAGTTGTTCGGCAGTGGAATATGCTGTCACAAAGGGTGGTGGAGTCTCCTTCCTTGGAGGTTTTTAAGCAGAGCCTGGATGGCCATCTGTCGGGAGTACTGTGATGGGGGTTCCTGCATGGCAGCGGATTGGACTGGATGGCCCTTGAGGTTTCTTCCAACTATATGATTCTATGATTCTATAATTACAGCAGAACAACAAGAGGGACCTTAAAGCTGGCCACCCCCAACTGGACTAGCCTGGGCAGAAGTCAACAACTGCAGAAGTCACCTGGTCACTGCCTTTCTCACCCAAGTGAAATACAGTATGTTGCAATTCTAAATTATGCAAATCAGCTCTGCCATTGCATTGCACTGCTGCTGGCTGTGAAGTCAGAGGTTGGGAGTTCAATTCCCCCACTGGGCCAGCTTGTCAGGGGCTGGTCTTGGTGCTCTGTAGGGCCCCATTCTAGCTCTGCAGGTCTAAGAGGATGGTGACCATGGTGATGATGTTGCGTGGCATCAAATGGCTTCCCATGGAAGGTGAGATAATGGGGTTTTTGAGGCTTGTGCAAGGAATGGTTTTGCCGTGTCCCCACTCATTGAATTTCCATGGCCAAGTAGTTTCAACCCAGGTCTCCAGATTCCTCATTTGGCATTCCACCCACTACACTATACTGTGGTGCACATACAAATTAGGATATTCAATAATGTTAATCATTGGTGGATGTCTTCCTCTGTGGTGTGTGAGCTAGTGGCAGCTCTACACAGGGGAAAGGGGGAAAAATCCCTTGCAGTATGTGGAATGAGGAGGGAGAAGAACATGGGAATTAAAGGGTCCTTTTAGCTGCAAGCACACACACCAAGTGCTCGACCCATGAGATGCATGCAATCTGTTTTGTTTTGGAACTGGCTGTTTAAATGTTAAGATTCATTAGCATTGTAGAAGTGTCATTTGCCGAGATCCCCAGAAATGAGGATCACAAAGTTAATTGGACGTGTTGTCTCTGGTTTTGAAGAGTGTGCCTTGATTAACACAATCCCCCTCCTGCCCCGCCCCGAGTGGGAAGCTGTTGCCACCATCAAGCCATTTATCCTGGGGTTACTTCAGCTCAATTTCTCCACAGCCCGTCTATCGCTCGTCTGTGCCTCCCATTCAAACTGCCAGGTGGGAGGAATAGGTTTTCCCAGAACGCATGCAGCAAAGCTTGAACATTAGGGAATGAGGTCTTTGGGGGTTTTTATGTGGTGCAGATCCCGTAGTTTTCCATTCTAGGAGTTCAACCCACTTTGGAGGTGCCTACGATGTGCCTACCTCAGTGGGGCAAACCTGTGGGGGGATCTACGTCCCAAGGTTTTGAGGATTAGCTGCTAGGCCTCAGCTTCCTATTTCTGCTCCAGTGCCAGCTGCGAGCTTTCGTTCTCCACTGGAAGCCTCGGCAGAGCGAGGCCTAGATGAGCCTGGAGACCTTCCCATGGAGGTCTTTCTCTCAGTTGAAACTGAAGTGACCCTAAAGCGTCTGTCAAGTAGAAATCCCAGAATGAAGAATGATGGGATATGTCATCCAGAAACCCTGAGAATCTCCTCCTTATTGAATTCTTTTGTGGCTTATCCATTGGGGTCATGTTAACAATGGCTATGAAGAGCCAATTCAGTTATAGGGATTCCTGGCTATTAAAAAACAGTTTAAAACCAGTTTAAAAGGAAGGAAATCCTTCCTTCCTTCCTTCCTTCTGTCTCCTGCTGACGATGCGTTCTCATTCTAAGGTCTCTGGTCATTACTCTTTTCCACTCCTTCATTACCAGAATGTGTCATTAAAGTTTCCCACACTTCAAAACAATCTCTCCATGGAAGTCATTATTTTACTTTATTAGGAACATAAAATCTGACTATGGACAAATTGGCTTGGCAAATTTGTTGCTCTCTGTTTTCTTCCAGTGCTTTGAGGCCTAGTGAAGAGGACAGGACAGAACTGAACATACTCACCCACATGCAAAAACAAAAGTGAACCCTTTTTCTTTTTCTTTTGACAATAGCAGCACCTCCTAAAGGAAGAAATGCATCTTGTTCTTGCACTGGAAAATTCAGTTTGTTATTTAGGATTTGCTTATCCTCAGTGCACAGAAATTAGAATAATCTGATACTATGCATATTTTTTAGAAATGATTTGGAAAATATTGGAACACCATGTCTTAAAACATTCCATAATCATATTGCTTTTGCTTTTTTCAATTTTTCCATCTTTTTGGAAAAAAACCAAAACAACTTCAGGGAAAAAAAACAAGGAAAGACTGCCCACCCCCACCCCCGAATTTTTCTAGTCCCCCCCCCCAGGACCTTCACATCTCTACTCCTGCTCTGTCCCTTGCCACATCTTTGGAGAAAGAATGCCAGGAGGAAAACTGTCCATCATGTCCTCACAAACCTTGTAGATTATCCACTGGCCTGCCCTCGTTTTGACAGGCTCTCATTTCATCTGGAGGAAGAGGAGGAGGATGTTGTAGGCAGGCCTTGCGGGGGGGGGGGGGGAGAGATCAGATCTGACATTGTTCAGCAGGAGTTTTTACCATCTAGTTCTACAACAATGCCAACTGGGGGAGCCAGGTCAGGAAAACCTCCCTTCTTGAGATTTCAGGCCAGAACACAAGGTCAAGCTCAAACGTAACATCTTATTTCCACCAGGGCCCTGTTAGAGGCACCTCTCCCCACCTGCCCAGCAAACCTTCCTCATCAGCTTTGCTTGGAGGGAACCGGAATCTCTCACCTCTTTCATCCTCCAGAAGCACCTATGCAGTGGCATGGTGGCCAGGAGATGGCTGTGCATTTCCATTGCTCCAACAGGAAGGGTGTCACAATCTCCATGGAGGATTAATTAATGATATATCGCTTTCCCCCCCCCCCCAAATTTCGACATGTGTTGCATGAGAGTTGCTTGCATCCCATATTATTAGGAAAAGGAATTCTCTCTGATTGGTAGCAAATTGCCACAGATGATAACATCATTCTGCACGATCATGGCTAGATCTCCCCTACAACCACCCTGGATTTGTCTGAATCTTCTTTTAAAGACATCTCAGGAAGGTGTCTCACTTGTGGTGAGAAATGTCACTGTTCATTTCAGAAGGAAGGAAAGCCTTGCTTGGGTTGAGAACTACCAGAGAGAGAGAGAGAGAGAGAGAGAGAGAGAGAGAGAGAGAGAGCAGGAGGAGAGAACAGAGGCCCTATCCAACCGGTCAATAGCACGAGACCTCTCCAAATGGGTGACCTTGTTCAAGTCCATCTGTGTGTCTCTCTGTCTGCCAAGTTGGCCTTGGAAACATCAACTCCCTGAGCAGATGCTTATGATGCTAATTTCCCAAAGGATGGGGGAGGGAGGACATTGAGGATTAACTGCAGGGCCATCATGAAAGGTGATTCCCCACCTCCTCCCTCCCTGCCCTCCACACCCCAAAAAAGCACACTTCACAAACCTTTTCACTTAGATTAATGACTAGATAGAGTAGGAGGAGACAGGTTAAAAGTAATGAACTCATTCTATGTAATTCACTCCCAGTGGAGATCCTAGGGTGATAGACTTCCGCTGGGGGTAGGGAAGGTATCTATCATTTCCCCAGCCATTAAGAATATGGCGTTATGGCACTGGGAGGATGAGGGAAGTGGATGGGCGTCAGGTGTCACCCTTTGTAGGTCAGCTTCTGCTGGTTTCACAAAAGAAAAGCTCCCCCTTCCAGGGAACCAGAGAACAGTGAAGGAGGAAGGAGCCAAAGATGGAGACTGCTCTTTGTCCTTCCAAATACCACTGGAAAAGTGGGAACAGAGGTGTAGTTTGGACGCAGCTCTTGGCTGGCCTGACTGGGGGAATCTGGGGCTTGTAGTCCAAAGAACTAACTCACCTGAACTCTGGCTTTCAATGGCTTCCAGAAATTCACCAAGAGTCCATACAAGGGACTAAGCCTGGAAGGAACATGGTCCAAATTCCCACACCTGGCGCATGATTCCACTGCCTTGCCCTCACCAACTGGCCACGGTAATTCTTCCACCAGTTGCTAAAGGGGTTCCCAAGCCAACTTCATCACAAGCACGAAACAGGGGCTAATTGTCCCTAAGCTTTTTTTTACATTCACAGCTGAAGTGAATAAAAAATTCTGATCTGCTCCAACAGAGGAGGTGATACCTTGGCACGTCATGCCTTGAAAGAGCACCCAAGTCCTGCAGGTGGAAAAGGCGAGACGCTGAGCACAAACGGACCCAAACGCAGGTTCAAAAACGGCAGGCGACAGATGAGCTACTTCACCAGTGTCTCTGAGGTGGCTCACTGAGTCCTACAATCCCAGTTCATGTTTGTTTGGGCATTTTGTCTGGCTTGCTTGCCCCTCCCCCCCACACACACACCTTCTTGTTTATTCTGGGATTTCACCTCCCTTGGCACAGAATAAAGCTTGTTGCTAAGCTGTTTGCTTTTGCTAACAGTATCCTGGCTGGTGAGACCAGCCTTCTGTCCACTTTTCCCATGCCCTGGCTTTCCGGTGGCCTCCATCCAACCTGCCTCAATGGTGACTGCCAAGGTTCTCGGTTGGCAATGAATGCAGATCTCCAAGAGCTGGAGGGAAGGAGAAATGATCAAACCCCACCCCCCCACACACACACGCACACACACACCAAATCTATAAAGCCTCAGCTTAATTTAAAAAAAAATGCTGAGGTGGGAAATCTATATTCAATGACCTTCAAACCAGATGAGGACCGGGTTTTGTCTGCCATCTATGCAGGGGCGATTGAGTCAGCTAGTTTCTTAATTTCAGGCAAAAATCAAAGAAAAACAAAACAAAAGACACAAAACATGTGGCACCTTAAAGACTATCTTTCATATTTTAATGTAATGTTTCGTGGACACGTCCACTTCTTCAGACATATAGAAGCAGAATTAGGTGTGCAATATATGATGTGATGGGATATACATTTCATACCAGATATTCATTGGCTGTTGTATATAGAGTTGGGGGGATGGATAGGGGAAGGGGAAGAGGAGAAGGGGGAAAGAGGAGGGGGAGTTGATTAGCAGAGATGGTGGGAAGGAGGATTTGGCCAGGCTCTCTGAAACTTCTAGTTTCTTAAGAACATCAACAGAAATGCAGGCCTGTCCTCAACAGCTGGTGAAGACTTCCCCAGGGTTTTTTTAAGTTTAATGTTGTGAAAGCAAGACAGTAATAGATTCTAGAAAGCTCCTTTTCTGTTCATTCTCCCATGAGATGCTCAGCATCGTCAGTCTCCCTTTTCTGCCAGGAAAAATGAAAAAAAAAGTCCCTGCCTTTAGCTTTGGAGAAAAGCTGTTTGGGTTTGGATGGGATTTAATTTATGACCTTCCATGTGAAAGCAGACACCCATTCATGAGTATGGGGAAGAGAAGGTGGCACTGCTGTTCATCCAGAGGAAAGTTGGGAGAAAGAGGGATACAGTGGTGGAGGTTTCAAGATACAAACATTTGACCTACACACTTGTCCACCTTCCTCGTGTGCCGGGGCACCACTGGTCTCCAGTGCCAGGTTGTTCAAAGCTGTATATAAGGCAGCATCAGTCCTTCCATATGCTCCTGGATCCATCAAGGTCCTTTGTGACCCCCTGAACACTTCCCAAAATTCTTTGGAGCTTGACTGAAGCAGAGGCATGCATAGACCCAAACAGGAGGCTCTTAATGACCATCTGCCATGGCCTTTCTCCATGGAGTCTAGGCAGGTACTTCATGATTGGCCTTTCATCAGGCTTTGTTCATTTTCCAATGAAAATTCTGGTGCTGAGGTCAAGGACTCCAACACAAGAATAGTCAGTCAGTCTGCAGGGCATGAGGGATGATTCTGGAAAGCCCTAGAAGAAAACTGAATATACAGCCTCTACCAAAGTTTAAGAGCTTCCTAGATGCCCTAAGCACATCCGATCTCGCCTGATTTCAGAAGCTAAGCAGGGTTGGCCCTGGTTAGTACTTGGATGGGAGACCTCCAAGGAATAACAGGTGTTGTAGACGCCTGGAGTAGGAACTGGCAAACCACTCCAGTATTCCTGCCAAGAAAACTCCATGGATATGGAGTCATGAAGAGTTGGTAACGACTGAAACGACACAACACACACACACACACACCCCAAAGTTTAAGGCACAGGTGCCAGAAGGATGTCATCAAAGATTTCAAACCCTAAAATATTTTTTTCTGGAGAGAATACAAGCAGATCTTAACGTTCAAGGCGTCCATTGGAATTTTCTCAGAGAGTTATCTTGTTAAAGGCATTCAGAAGGTCAAATTACACATTAATGGGGTTAACCGAGATAAGAGGCTTGGTTGTGTCCATCGACTGATCTTCCTCACTCCCACGATGGAGCTATCAGATGCTGGAAAGTTCCCCGACAAAGGAGCTGGTAGCAACTGGAGGTAAGAAGCAGAAGCTATGGGATTGCTCATCTCCCCAAGCAATGTACTACCAGGGCCAAAGGGTCAAACTAGACATTGAAGGGAAAGGCATTTGCTGTGATTTGCCTGTACTTCCTCCCTGTATTTTTTTTCTCAGAGACAAGAGTCTGATTAGAAAGACTTTCAAACTCAACTCATGTTTACCTTCCAGTGAGTAGTGGGCGGCATATAAGTTGTAAAAATAAATAAATAAATAAATAAATAAATAAATAAATAAATAAATAAATAGGAGATGAGTGGAGAAACTCACTTGCTAGGATAAACAAGCATATCTTCTAAGTGCAATATGTTTGAGAGCAGCCTTCCCCAATGAAGGCAATTGTACTGCACTACCATTCAAACACAGTATGTCCATAGCTCTCTGTTTTCCTAATAATTATCCACAGATCAGCCTCAGAAGATGAGCCCAAGATCCACACAGGCGCTGGTGAAAATCTGCTTTCTTCAGGCTGTCTCCAGGATGAACCTTCATCTTTCAGAAGAAGATGAGATGGGGAGGAGTTGGTGAGAAGCAGAAGAGTGACCGCTTTTACTGACTCTATCTTGAGAAAAAGAGATAAAAATGTGCCCAAGACATCAGAGAACTATCAGGGCCAGGGAGTGAGGAAAAGCGAGAAGGAGGGAGTTTCACACTTGAAGCTGATGGAGCAATCAGTCCAAAGTGGAAGTCGTTTTGAGATGATAGACCCTTTCTGCTGCGACAGGGGTCACCCTTTGATGAAACAGCCGCCTCCGCCCCTCCTCCAGGGCAATCCTCTCTCCCCCCCCACCCCTCCTACCATCTCTCCACCTTCTGGCTCATGCAGCTACCCTATTCACTCCTGGCCTGCTTCCTTCATCTTCTCGCCTGGCTTTCCTTCTGCAGCTTCAGCCTCCCCAACCCTATAAACACCTTGCTTCAATTGCTTCAATCTCCAAGCGCTCTTTTCTATTGATCCCAAACAGTTAAGCCGTCAATCAGGCCTCATGCCCCCCCACCACCACCACCGCCACAGACAAAAGAACAAGACGAGAAGGATTGAAACAACAACAAGCAAACAAGGCCGGGATTGAGCTGGGGGTGGCGGTGGGGAGGGTGGGGAGAATACCTTATAGGATTTTCCCCAGTGGTTTCATGTAGGCGTGTGGGAGAGCTCCCCTCTGTTCTTGCTGTTGAACAGGAGAAGGCCTGTTGGATCAATGGCAATGTCATGCATTATCTCCTCCATAACTGCCATTGATTCAGTTGGGCCTACTCTAACTGTGACTTGCTGGGCAAAAGGAAGTCACAAATAGACCGGGTCCCTTGGAATCAATGGCGGAGTCCCCACTGATTCAGTGGACCAACTCGGGTACAATTGACAGCATTAAGCATCAGGATTCTGACCAATCTGGATCCAAGAGTTAGATTCTGAAGAAACCTAAAACCCAGGGGAGCAAGCCACGTGAGCAAGAAGGCTTGCCTTCCAACATGTCTGGGTTTAAATATCTCTCCCTTTCCTAAATCTTGATTTACATTGCAAACCAGGGCTATACTACCTATTCTCTGTCTGGTGCTCCGATTTGATCTGGCTCTTTAATTGTTCCTGAGAATCTGTGTTTCTTTGGGGGTCCTCCTTCTCCACCGCCAGCCTCCTCTCTTTATGTTGCATCTTACTGCTTTTGGATCTTTAGCTGTCGATTAGCAATGTGATTGCCACGTGTGCATTGCTTGTGGTCATAATTTCTAGTCCCGCACCGTGGTTGTCTTATTAGAATTTTTCAATAACACTCAGGATATAAAAGCAAGACGGGACGGGAATACAAAGATGGCACTCCAGGAGGGGAAGAGCGCCCTCCCTGGGTGGTCATTCTACCATGCAATTAAGCATTAATGTCGCTTTATGAAGAATTAGGGCCTTTGTTTTCCTCAGCCTCTTTCAACCCACTCTCATTCCCTCTTTTTTATACTGCACCCAGAGGCTGGTCACTCTGTAAGCGAAGATATTTAGAAGTCATTACAAAATGCCTAGGAAACTAAAGTGTTTCTGGTGACTCCATCTGCACCAGATTTTTGTCGAAACCTAGCAGAACTGACTGACTGAAGATACTGAATCTGGAAGATTGGTTTTAGGACTGTGTACAGCTCTTGTATATTCCTACCAGAGCACGAGTCCGTTGCCTCCATGGAGTTGGAGTCTTCAGCAGTTCCAGTTGCAAGAGTTCAGGCTTGGAGCTGCAACGAAGTGATGCAGTGTGGGGAGCTTTTGCCGCAGGATCCTTCTGTTTTCATCTCATTTCCTCAACTTCCCCCATAGCAGTTCGCAATGTCTCTCCTCTGCTGCCAGCCAGTCCGTGTTCAATCAACACGAATGATATTAAGTCCTTGAGTTATTTTTGTTTGTTTGTTTGTTTGTTTGTTACACTTCCCCTACAAAGACCTTTTTTTAGGCAGGAGGGTGGGATCTTAAGCTTTCTTGGGCCTTGTAGCGCACTGGTTAAACTGCTGGACTGCAGCCAAAACTGTGCTCACAACCTGGGGTTTAATCCCAGGTAGGCAGCTCAAGGTTCAATCAGCCTTCCATCCTTTCAAAGTGGGTAAAATGAGTACCCAGCTCACTGCAGCTGGTGGGCAATGTGTGGCATAATTAAACCACCCAGAGAATACTTTAGGTGCTATGGGGCTGTATATAAGCAGCACACTTTGCTTCCCAAATCCTTCTCTGGTGAATGAGTGGAAAAGGACAAATCATGGGGGAAAGGATGGAGCAAAGGGTGTTAAAATGGTAGTGCATGCCAAAAGCCATTTAGGAGAACAGCTAATTAGAACTTAGGACAGAAATCTCATAAATAAATGTGGGGGAAGCAAAAACATTTGGAAAAGTAAATATCACATTTGAAAAGTGCTCATTATGATTATTTTTCTTGGCCTTTTATAAAATTGTATCTGTGTCTAATGGAAGAGTATGGCTGAGTGTTCACAAAAATTAAGGGGACCTTTTGAAGAAGAAGAAGAAGAAGAAGAAGAAGAAGAAGAAGAAGAAGAAGAAGAACAACAAGAACAACAACAAACAACAACAACAACAACAACAAACAACAACAACAACAACAACAACAACAACAACAACAACAACTTCCTAACTAGACCACAGTCAGTGGTATATAGTTTCGGTCACTTTATTTCTTAGCTAGTTTAAAAAATGAATTGAGAGAGATAGAAATGATTTGAAGAGAGAGAAATGAAATGAAGAGATTAGATACAGATAGATAGATAGATAGATAGATAGATAGATAGATAGATAGATAGATAGATAGATAGATAGATAGATAGATAGATAGAAATAGAAATACCAAGAGAGAAGAAAAAGATAGATAGATAGATAGATAGATAGATAGATAGATAGATAGATAGATAGATAGATAGATAGATAGATAGATAGATAGATAGATAGATAGATAGATAGATAGATAGATAGATAGATAGATAGATAGAAGCCCAATCACTGGTTCAAGGTGCTTGCAATTAATTTTCCATTACAATCAACCTTCAAATGACTGGAATAAACTCAATGGCATATCTCCTCTCCACATCTTCTTCTCCAGAGACGTTTATTTGTTTAAGAAAGGTGCTCATTACGAAGAGAGAAAAAGCTTCTGGGTGTAAAAATAGCTCTTCTTCTTTAATAAATACACTTCTCAGATGAGAATCTCTACCCGAAGATATTGGGCTTTGAACTCGGAACATTCCTTATGTAGAGGAGGTGCTCCTGGACTGAAGGTTACCTGCAGATTTGTTGCATATTGTTCTGCCCTTCTTTCAAGGACCTTGGGAAGCCATCACTGCCTCCCCTCCATCTTTCACCTTCAGAACAACCCTTCAAGGTAGGCAGAGTAGAGAGAATCATGGTTCCAACTGAGTCCCCCAATGTGCTTTACAACTCAACAAGAAATTCAAGTGTCTGGGGTGTTAAAAGCATAAGCCAAGAGCAAGGGAGAAAGATACATGAACCAGTGTAGAGGGTGACAGACAGGTTGTTAGCTAGGTCTGGGGCGCACCTTCTATTCTAGCTCACCACCTGGTGACTGATACATTGCTTTATTTGGACCTTCTCCTGGGAAACTGGTGGGTTAGCTATTTGGCTGCAGAGCCAGAGGTTGGGAGTTCAATTCTCCACAGGGCTTCCTTGACTTGGGGCTGGTCTAGATGATCTAAAGGGTCCCTTCTTGATCTGCAGCCCTAAGATGATGGTGGCAGTGATGCAGGGTCCTTGTTGTTTCATGGCATTATGGGAAGATAACCACAAGATCTCCTTAGTGATGGCTGCCAATATGCTCTCCTAAAAGGAGATGGGGGCTTCTGTAACTAAGTTTAGGTTCTCCCTCTCCCTCTCCAGCACTATCTCTACAGAGCACTGACTTGATGATTCAAGGCAGTGGGCAGTGTTGACTGCAGAGGCAGAAGTCAGGGGTTTGATTTCCCAGTGTGACTCTCCGGAGATGGGCCAGCTTGTGTGGCCTTGTGTAACTCAACAGATGCCTGCTTCATTTAAGGAGTTAGTGGAGATTGGAACCTGGGCCTTGAAAGTTCCACGATCCAGCCTTCCAAAATGCACTTGGTAAAAACAGAACAAGGGGGGGGGGGAGTGCAGGAAATGTTTTTTTGATACTCTTATCCAGGGAATTAAATCTCTCAAGCTTCAGCTGACTGGATATAAAAAGAGCCATCTGCACATCAGGCAAGCCATGTGGCAAAGATGAGGTAGTGAGTCATTATTTTATCATTAGCATGGAGGGAACCACTTGTCAGATTAGAGGTGAGCAGTCAAGGAAAGAGAAAGGAGAATGAAGGTGAGGCAGATGATCTGGGTCCCTAAAAACAGGGAGGTCTCAGCCTGCAGAATCCATACATCTGCTTCCTGGCTGGATGAGGCAATTCTGATTTTGCCCCTGCAGGTTTTAGTCTGAATATTGAATGTGTCATCCAAGATGGAGAGCCTTATTTTGGGGTCTTTTTACACGACCCCTAAGATCCGCTGGTCCCTTAAATTCGGACCAGAGATCTTGAGGGTTTGTTGCTGTTCTTCCCTCCCCACCCGCTCGGCACTTCTTTTTTGTTCTGTCTGCGTGAGGGGGGGAGGAAAAAAAAGCCTTAGACAGAGACAAAATAATAAAAGGCTTACCTCCTGGTGTTGGGGGAAGTTGCTCCGACCTCCGTTTACTTCCTGGTTCCTCTTTAAGGGGCGGAGGCAAAACAAAAACAACAGAAAGAAGCGAGGAGAGCTCAGGCAGTCTCCGCATCAAAAAATTTCACCATCAAAAAGCAGGTACAAGAAAACTGCTGTTTGGTCGCGCTAAAGTGGGCGGGGTCGCACTTAATTGTCTGCAAACTCCGGAGCTGGTGGGTAAACATTTTTATCGTCCGGAGCTTGCAGCCATTTGCGGCGGAGCTTAGGGGTCGTGTATAAACACCCTTGGATAGCTCCAACAAGGGTCACACTAAAAATCCAGAACAGGTGCCTTGACCCTTGTGAAGAGAGATGGCGGTTGTGAGGGGTCACAGCTTGGAAAAGTTTTTCATTTACTTACTTACTTACTCCAGGCAAATCAAGATCAAAATAACACAATATAATAATGTGAACAACCATAAACTACAAACATCATGCTCCCTTAACCAGCATGAAAACCTTCCAGGACCCATTTTCTGCATCCAGATCTCTTCCTGTTTTGTGACCCATAGGGCCCTACAGCCAGTGGAGGGACTGACTAAGATTCAGGACACATGGGTTCAAATCCCTGTTTCACCATGGAAAAATCACAGGAGGGAGTTTAACACACACACACAAACCTCAAATAGCTCTCCTACCTTGAAAAACCCTCTTTTAATAGCTGCAAGTTAACTGCATCATTCAGAACACACTAGTACAAAATCTTAGGGAAGGCACCATTTCTATGTCGTTTTGCATGATCCAGGCCCTCCCCCCCCCCAAAAAAAAAAGCAGTGGCTGGCTGGACTGGGGTGACAAGGTGGGGGTGGGGCCTCTTTGGAGGAGGGGGCACCTGCCTGATTGGAGACCTCCTGCCCATACAGCATTGCTCCCCAGCGAGAACCATTCTGTTTCCTCCTGTATTGGGGATGACATTTAAAGCCCCGGGCGGACCCCAGAAATAATGCCTTTTTTTAAAACTGAGCTCCTTTGCAAATCACAAACTGCTCTCACATTTGAAAATGAGTTTTGCTTGGGACTATTGATTTTATTTTTATTTAACGCTTTCTCTCTCCGCCCCCTCCCGCTCCCCCCACTCTTTGCTGCTCTTTATTATTCCATGCTCTCGGCCAAGATGTTTAACCTTATAGAGTTGGGATATGCCACTGTCCAGCTGTCACAGTGTTTATGGCCCTTTTCTGCTCCTAAGCATGAGAATTAATTATGGAGTAAAACAGTAAAGAGCAGCACTGCGGGGGGGGGGGTTGCTGCTGCTGGGAGAGAAACACCTTCCAAGCACTCCTGAAATGCTTAGTAGCTCTGAGGGAAGATGTTGACAGCAAGTTTCATTAAATGTTTTAAAATCATAGCTTAATGCTCTGCTAATGGTTCCTAGGGATGGATTTTTTTAATTCTTGCACTACAAATCCCATACTTCTGGAGTTGGGGCGACCTGACTTATACATACCTTATGTGGCTCACCTGGGAGAAAGGCCTTAATTGGCAGCCTAACTCCATCTAAGCCTCCTGTTCCAGCCCTAGTGCTAGTGGCGAACTTCCTTTCTGGACAGGGAGCCAAGTGGAGGCCCTTCTGCTCAGGTGAGCCACACCTGAGGGGCTTCTAGGTCAGACAGAACTCTCAGAATGAGGATTTATAATCCAAGGCATCCAAACCTTCAAAGGGGGATTGGACAGATTCCTGGAGGAGAAGTCCATCACAGGTTACAAACCATGATGGAGATACATGTAATCTTCAGGCTTAAAAGAAAACTGGGTACTTCAAGGACCAGATGCAGGGGAGTGGTATGAAAAGACCTGGGTGGGGCCTTTGTGAGATACAGGAAGCTGGACTCGATGGGCCTTTGGCCTGATCCAGCTTGGCTCCTCTTATGTTCTTAAACATCCCACCCCTAAATTGGTTCTATTTGAATAAAAAAGATCTGAGTTCCCATCCTGACCACCACTAAACCTAAGAGATGAGTGGCCCTTGGAGTCTTGGGCAGCTGCCTTAGAATTGATAAGGCCAATAATTAAATCTGAGAGGTGAACTTCCCAAGAGATGTCTGGTAGGAAAGGGCCACAGGCGGGTTGAAGCCCACTAGGGCAACCCAGAGTGTCAGAAAGTCTCCATGGTTTTAGGGAGCCCTACCTGGGTTTGATCCTGCAACTTACTTCCCCGAAGCCTTCTGATTTCAAAAAACTGAACCGCAACTGACTGAGAATGCAGTGATGGAGGTAGTAATATCAGGGGGTAATTTTAAGCCATGAAAAATGCAGCTTTGAGCCGACCGAGCAGATCAATGCTTTAGGTCTCTCCCTGCAGAGCTGGAGGTTGGGAGTTTGATTCCTGGGTGCTTCCTGGGGGGAACAGCCAGCCTGGGTGCCCTTGGGCAAGCTGCACAGTCCCAGGGCAACCCTTGGAAGCAAATGGGAAACCATTTCTGAGTCTTCTCTACCTGGAAATCCCTGGAAAGGGCCCCCATGAACCAGAATTGACTTGAGAGCATATGATGATTGTTATTATTGTCATTAAGTGCAATTTCACCCCCTCCCAGCTGTAACTAGGTCTGGGCTATTGCATGAACAGCAATTATTTTTGGCCGCTTCCTGTCTTCTTTACTGGCTGGCATTTGATGCGTAAAGACTGCAAACACTTTTCAAATCAAACATGTGTTAAATGTCACCTTTCATCTGCATCCGCTCACTAAACAGGACTTGGCAATGTAAGGTTCTATTCCCCCCCCCTTTAAATCTTTTTAAAAGTGGGGGGAGAAGGGGCAGGCAGATTTTGAGGGAAGACTCAGGGAAACAGGAGCCACGTGGATTTTAACAACAGGGTTTCGGGTGGGGGTTCCTTGGTGTCCATGTTGGATATTTCTTTCCTTCATTTTGCACCTGTCGGATTGCTCCTAATAAAAACCTGTTCTCCCTCTTTGTCTTTTGTTTTCCCCAGATCAGGGTTGGCCCTTGTCTATCCACCCAATCCAGTGGAAGTGGAAATGGGCATACTGCTGGAGCCATTTCTAAAAAAAATCCCATCCTCGGGGGTTTGTCCACACAGAGGGCGCACAAAATATGTCGGAATGGCCCTCGCTGTTTGTATCAGCCCTGCCTTGAATGTAGAAGAGAGGGGAAAAACACACAGAGAGACAGTTTTTTGACATGTTTTGATCCTCTGTTCAAATATTTGGGCAGGACACACACACACACAAAACCCCTGGCATGTGGGGCCTTTGAAAAAGGGTCTCGTCAGGGAGGGCCAATGGCTAGGTAGGAACAGTAATTGGGTTGGATTAAAAGGGGAGGGTACTTGGAGATGGATAATGAACCAGAAAACGCAGACATGTCAGGACAATGAATGGAAAGATATGAGATTACAACGCCCATCGTGGCCAACCGGCATGTCTCCTCATCAAGAGAAAAATCAGAAGGGCCATTTTATGGGTTTCTCAGAGGGGAGGAGCTCTCTTCCAACCATTGATTAGATGTGGAATGCTCTCTCTCTCTCTCTCTCTCTCTCTCTCTCTCTCTCTCTCTCTCTCTCTCTCTCTCTCTCTCCAGTCAGGAATCAAACTGGGACTGTTTTGGCAACCTGGCAATTGCTTTGAACTTTCCCAGAATAATGGGAAATGCTCAAACCAAGATCTTCTGGGATCAGCTTCTCAGTCTCTTTCCCTGTCTCCAAAAGGTCTGGATTTCATCCCCAAGAATCCTCACTTATTGGCCACTGCTGTGCCGGATGTCTGGGAGCTGAAATCTAAAACATTTAGATCTGAAACCTAAAACAAAAACAGGAGGAGGAAGAGATAGGCTCTCAGGAATAGAGCAGGAGGAGGAGGGGAGGGGAGGCTGGCTCTCCCATTGAGAGCATCTGGATCAATCTACTTGGTGCAATTAAAAAGGGGGGAACATGGCAGATGAATTCTATTACTGACCGCCCAATCAAGGAGAGGAAGCAGATGAAACCTTTGAAACACAAATTGCAAGGATTAGTAAAAACAAAACATAATGTAGTAATAACTGGAGAATTCAGCTATCCAGACTAGAGATGGGCACGAAACGAACAATTTTTCGTTTCCGTTTTTGTTTTTCGTTTCATTACGCAATGAAATGACAAACGAATTTTGTCTCCAAAATGAAACGAAATGAACAGAAACACCGGAAATTTTGTCGTGCGTTTCGTTTTCGTTACTGCAATACGGTGAACTGCTTTAAATGCTAAAAAAATAACAAAAAATTGAAATAAATGGTAACAAAATGGTAACGAAAAAAAACAAAAATGAAAACGAATTTTTTGCAAAAATTCGCGAAAAACGGAAAAGAACCGAAACGGACCCTACAAACGACAAACGACAAACGAAATGTCATTTTTTTTTATTCGTGCCTATCTCTAATCCAGACATATGTTGGGAGGCCAATTCTGCACTTCCAAGAAATTCTTGGCTTGTTTGGTTGATAATTTTCTCCTACAAAAAGTGAAGAAAGAAATTAGAGGACTAGCTATCTTTGCCTTGATTTCAATCTATCGAGATGACTAGGTGGAAGGAGTGGCAGTAAGGGGAACTTCTGGGCAAGAGTGACCATGTTCTTCTATTAAGATTCTTGACTTCAAAGGAAACATACCTTTGAAGTTACAGTTGGATCTTCTTAAAAGCCAATTTTAATAACCTCAGAATGAAAATGAGTAAGATCCCATGGCAGGAGATCCTAACAAGGAGTCTGAGAAGGGTGGGAATTTTTAAAACAGGAAATTCCAAAGGCACAGTTACAATCTGTTCCTATGTGCAGGAAGTGGAAAGAAGTTCAGGCCACCAAGGAAAAGTACAAACAAGTAGCAAGGAAATGCAGGGATGGCAAAAGT
Organism: Phrynocephalus guinanensis; assembly: GCA_037367245.1. Classification (NCBI taxonomy): domain Eukaryota; kingdom Metazoa; phylum Chordata; class Lepidosauria; order Squamata; family Agamidae; genus Phrynocephalus; species Phrynocephalus guinanensis. Next base: position 108,887 of record JAWVWL010000027.1, read on the forward strand.
AGAGGATGAGTTGGGATTAGCTAGAGACACGAAAAGAAACAAAAAAGCATTTGAAAGATATGGTTGAAGCAAAAGACAAAGTTAATATATAGTGGCACAGATGGAGGATGGAGATGGAAATGACAAAGAAAAGTCAGAGCTGCTTAATTTCAACTTTAACTCAGTCTTTTCCCTTAAGACAGACTTTGAACCTTCAGACTTAAGTAACAGCAAGTGACAGGATTGCAGCTCAATTTTAATAAACAAATAGTCAAGGCCCACCTTAACACCTTGAACGCATTCAAATATCCAGGGCTGGGTGAACTGCATCTAAGAATACTGAATGAATTGGCTGAAGAACTCTTATAACCACTGTCCATTATTTTCTTGAAATCATGGGAAACGGGTGAGGTGCCAAATGACTGGAGGAGGGTGAATGTTGCCTATATCCTCAAAAAGAGCAAAAAAAGAGGCACCTGGAAATTACAGGCCACTCAGCCTGAAATCAATCTCAGGACAAAATATTGGAACAGATAATTAAGCAGTCACTGTATAAGCATTTAGAAAGCAATGCAGTAATAACTAGAAGCCAACATACTCGTAGATTTCTCAAGAACAAATCTTGACAGACTAACCCTGTCTCTTTTTTTCTTCAGGTAACCTCCCTGGTAGACAGAGGGAATGCTGTGGATGTAATATACTGTATCTTGACTTCAGCAAAGCTTTTGACCATGTGTCCCACGATATCCTGGTTAGCAAGCTAACTAAATGTGGGCTGGATAGATCAAGTGAAAGGTGGATACACAATTGGCTACAGAATCGTACTCAGGGAGTGATGATTAATGGCTCCTACTCAAAGTGGGAGGAGGCAACAAGTGGGGCTCTGTCCTGGGTCCAGTGCTCTTCAACATTTTTATTAATGATTTGGACAAGAAAACTCAGGGAATACTGGTCAGATTCGTGGATAACATAAAGTTGGGTGGAATAGCCAACACCCTGGAAGACAAATGCAAAATGATCTTGATAATCTGAAACACTGGCCTGGGACAAACAGAATGAAATTTAACAGGGATAAAAGCAAAGTACTGCACCTAGGAAGAAGAAACCTAAGGCACAAGCCCATGATGGGGAGACGTGGCTCAGCAATACTAGAAAGATCTTGGAATAAGTTGTAGATCGTAAGCTATATATCAGCCAACAGTGTGATATAGCCACACAAAAAAGGCAAAGGCTGTTTTAGCTGCATTAACAGAAGTATCTTTCCAAATCTTGTGAGGGGTACTCATTCCCCTCTATTCGGCAGTGGTTAGGTCTCACCTTGAGTACTGTGTCAGTTCTGGATACCACACTTCAAGGAAGATGCTGACAAATTGGAACACGTTCAGCAGAGGGCTAAAAGGATGATCAGGAGGCTGGAACCCGAGCCCTAGAAGAAAAGAGTGAAAGGACTGAGGATGTTTAGCCTAGAGAAAAGTAAGACCAAGGGACAATATGATAGGACTTTTCAAATACAGCATTTGAAGGGCTGTGATGCAGAGGAGGGGCGGGAGCTGTTCATCATCCAAGAGGGCAGGATGAGCCACAATGGCCTCAATTAAGAGAACCCAGCTTTTGGCTGAATATCACGGGGAGCGGGGACTAACTATCAGAGCAGCACAACAATGGAATCAATTATCTCAAGAACTGGTGAATGCTCCATTACTTAAGACCTTCAAGAGAAATCTGGACCACCACATGGCAGATCTCCTTTGGTTTGCATTCCTGCCTGGAGCAGGGGTTTGGACTTGATAGCTTTGTAGGCCCCTTCCAACTTCACTATTCTATGATTCTATGTTTCAAAGGGCCATTTTTATTTCACTAACTCCTAAAGTCAGTGGTGCCTCTCCAGATGTTTGCCGGCTTGTCTTCTCTTACCCTGGGGAGCTCTAGGAGCCACCCCAGCCAACCTGGTCTTGATGGTCTTATAGGTCCCTTCAAACTCCACTATTCTATGATTCTATGATTCCATATATTTATTTATTTGTTCACTTGATTTATATACCACTCCAGTATTGCAAGCTGTACACTGGGCAGTTAAAACAAGGTTCAGTCCTGCAGATGGTTTCTGTACAGTTCAGAGTAAAATACGGAGAGCTTATTTTGCCCCAGTGGAATTAAACTTAACATCCTCTCTTGCCTATGGGAGGACAGTGTTGTCACCAGAATATACAGGTGGAAGGACCTTGGTAAAGTTACAGAATCAGAGAGTAGTTTCAAGGTCAACTGTGATAGACCCTTCCCTCAAGTGTTGATGGACCAACATCCAGATGAAGTCTCCTTCTTTGGAGGTTTTTAAGCAGAGGCTGGATGGCCGTCTGTCGGAAATACTGTGATGGGGGTCCCTGCATGGCAGGGGGTTGGACTGGATGGCCCTCGAGGTCTCCAACTCTATGATTCTATGATTCTATGATCCTCCTTTTAATTTTCGGGAGGGTAAAAAAGCCAGAAACCCAAAATGTTGGTGCCAGAGCTGGCAAGTATCCCGTTTTAGCCGGGACACTACTGGTTTTCAAGCTTTGTCCCGCCGCTGCCCCCCAGAACATTTATTTTTTTCCATAAATGTCCGGGGGGAGGCGACGGTTGTCAGCAGTAGAGGGGGAATGAGGTGGTGCGGCTGCAGCTCGGTGGGGTGGGAGGGGGAAATGAATGGTGTGTGTGTGAGCACGCGTGGGCAGGGTGGGTGGGCCTGCTTGTGGGACCGCTTGCGCATACGCATGTGGGCAGCCAGTGGGGCGTCTGTGTTTGTGTTTACGCACACACACGCATTATGCCTCTCTCCTCCCATCCCGGCCGGCACTGGGACAAACCTAACAGGTAAGGTTGGGGCTGATTCCTACACATGTGGCCACTCCAGTGGTGGTGGTGATTCTCACCTCTACAACATTTCAAGGCTAAAAGTAGCAACGGAACAGAAAACTTTAGAAGCAGCTACATGGAGAAGTAGATGACGAAACCAAACAGGAGAGAGATCTATGATCAGAACTTCACATCATGTCCTTCTGAGAATTAATGGTGCCTCTGGACCCCTCTGACTAAGTCAAGAAGCGGTTTGTCTACTAGTTAGAATATAATTAAACTGGATGCATTTGTAGTTCTTCCATTAATCTTTGGCCAGTGAAAGAACTGAATGCTCCTCTTGCCTCCACCCCCTCCCCTCCAGTGTCTTCTATCTCTCTCACCTCTCTAAATGCTGAATTATTTTACAGTTGATCATCCACTGGTTTCTCTGACCTTTAAAAGCCAAGCACTCTGTGCCTGTTGAATTTTAATCAATCTCTCTTTCTTCCTCGCCACCACCTCCACATTCTCCCTCTTTTTGTCATCCTACACACACACACACACACACACACACACACACACACACACACACACACACACACACACACACACACACACACACACACACACACACACCTCACCCCCCCATCCCCACTTCCCTCCAATGGAAATGTCAGGCTCCTGCCATGGAATTACTCAGTGCCGGATGATGTGACAAAGACTCCCAAAGTTCAGAGGCGGAAGGCACGGAGGACAAGAGTGCAGCTTGCATTAGCAAAGGTAATTTGCAGGATTTGAAAATGAGACCGTGTGCAGGAGAGGAAGCATATATTTTTCATTAGAGTTTCATTTAGAAAGCTCCGGGACCTCCTGCTTATTTCATCCAGACACCCCTGGCCTCATTAAAATCTTGTCCAAAGTCGGTAATGACTGGGAAGAAGAAGAAGAAGAAGAAGAACCAGCCATGAAGGCCATCAAAGCATGAGGGGTAAGCTCATTGCAGTCCTATGAACTGGAGGGTTGTGATGCCCAAAAGACTGCAACTCCAGAGAGATTCTGAAGGGATCTCCATGAAACAAAGGGTGAGCTTTCAGGTTTAGCACAGACTTGACTACCTAAAAAGAAAAAGGGGGGAAATAAAAGATCTTCAAATTCTCTCGCCAGCGGTGGCAGAAGGCCAGTTCTGGGGACAGGCACTGATTAATTGCATCTCCAAAAAGGCTATTGTAGAGGTGGGGAAAGGGGTCGAAAACAGATCGGTCCCAGTAAAGAGCTGGAGATGACCCAGGGTTTCTCATTTTGGAAGTGACACGGAGTCAGGCCTAGTTGCCTACCTGTTTGAGAGGCCACCTAGAAGCAGGACAACTACTACATAGTCCATGAATCGGGGGGACGAGACTGCACAGCCCTCTGTATGTTGAACTCGAATGCCTGCCATCCCTCATCGTTGGTGGTGCTACTGAAGGCCGATGGGGGCACCATGCACACTGTTGTCCCTCTGACCCCGAACAAAGCAGGTTTTCTCTGACTGTAGAAGCTAAGTAGGGTCAGGCCAGGTGAGTCCTCAGAAAGGACATCACCAGGAAATGCCAAAACTCTCCAGGTACTGCTAGGAGAAGAGAGAATCTGGCCCTGTAAACCTTTGGCTGCCAAACAGAGTCAACAACATAACACTGGACTAGATCTGTGAAGTTTCTCAGTCATCCAGGTGAGGTTATTCGGAAATTGAGTCATGGCAACTGGACTTCTTACCTTGTGAGATCAAAACATTTCACTACTCATCCAAGTAGCTTCATCAGTCTAAGGAAAGTTGGTGCAAGGCCTCCTGTTTATAGTTCACTTTGGTTTCAGGCCACCCTGGTGTGAATAGGGTCATTAGGTGACAATGGCCTGGGTTCTGTGAAGGTCCCACCTATTCAACCCTTCCCAAGTGTGGCCTGAAACAAGTTGAACTTTAAATTGAAGGCCTCACATCAACTTTCCTCAGACTGATGAAGCTACTTGAGTAGTGATGATGAGTCACAATGGAAATGAAAAACATAGAATTATGAAATTGGACACTATTCTTTAACCCTTTAAAAGCAGCCAGAGGCGCAGCCAAGGGAACTCTCCCTGAGCTGATGATTTATGTCCACCATGCTCATGAGAGGATGACTTAAAGCCATCATCCTCAAACCCCAAGGATGCCCTTTCTCCTTTGCTGCTCACCTCCCTTATTCCCCCTGACTGTATCATGTCCGCAGCCCCTGACCTTAGATAGCCTCAGCCACCCTCCCTTCTCCCTTCTCCTCTTCCCCCTCCTCTCTCTCTCTCTCTCTCTCTCTCTCTCTCTCTCTCTCTCTCTCTCTCTCTCTCTCTCTCTCCTTTCCACCCTCCTGCTTGCCCTTCTTTCTCTCCCCTTCGCTCTCTCTCTCTTCTGCTTCCTCCCTCTACCCCACTAACCCTGGTGTGCTTTAACGAGTTTCTACACTGCTTCTATGCCTCTGGGCCTCCACCATCTTGGGCATGAGCACATGGCAAGGGCGAACAGACACCATGATGGCCCCACATAAGGCTGCATCTTCCAGAAGCCGAATCCATTGTTCATCCTGGCTCCTGCACGACTCACACCACAGCTGCATCCTGGATTATCCTTAGCCAGAGGCATCCCATTGTCTTGACCTCACACCTTTCAGGACTGTCTGACAGCCTCTGGCCTCATTCCATTGACACTCTGGTTCCCCCATTGAATTGTTCATGTCCCCTATTGACTCACTGTTCTCCCCCTATTGATTTACTGATTTTCTCATGTTTACCATGACCTCAAAACAATACCCTTCTCCCCCTTATCATTGTCACACCCCTGATGGCCCATTAAGGGACAGATTAGGCCAGTCACACCTGGGCAGATGTCCAGCCCCGGATCATCAGGAATGCCTTGGGAACACCCAGGACCACCCCTGGACCAGCCTCCGGACTGCAACTATTGGACATTCCTTGAAGACTGCCCCCACCTGCCCCCAGGGGAGGAGCCACCTTGGAGGGAGGGAAAGGGGAGGAAATAAAATGTGTCTCTTCTTTGTCTTCGGGGCGGAACATCTCAGCACTGTCCTGGGTGGGGTGTTCGCCTACTGTTCTTTTTATTGGGCCCAATAAAAGCAGTATTTTTTCTGGATCTCTCTCCTGCTGGACTCCTTAGTGGGAATAATTCTGAGGCCCAGCAGCATCCAGCAGGAATAGCCTGCTGCAGACTCAACAGTGAAGTGTTTCAATCTCACAAGAAAAGAGGTCCAGTTGCCAGGACTTAACTTCCAGAGAACACTAGAGTTGATAGATTTGACTCAGTACAAAGAGGCTTCCTGTCTTCCCAGAAGATCAAGAGTCCAGAGACATTCCCTAAAGAGAAACAGCTACAATGCTTGGGCCTCTTCTTGTTTTGGTTTAAGAGAAGAGGCAAAGGTGAATAAGCAAAGCCTGCCCTATCATTTGGCAGGGCGAGACAAATGCCTCCAGCCGTGGATCCTGAATGAGGTGAAAGGGCAGCCACTTGTTTTGCTATTTACTGTGGCTGAGATGCTCAGCCACAGTAAGTGCCCATTGGGCATCTGGAAGAAAACAAAATGAGAAAAAACTTAAACGTAGTCCCACTGGACCCTCATAGGCTCTTAAAAACAACAACCAGGAGCATTTAGAACTGATTGAAAATAAAAAGTAGAAAAAGAAGGAAATACTGTTTACGGATATGGCTTTCTCTGAAAATGACTTAACTGAGCTGTTGAGTCATAGAATTAAAAAAAATCTAAGCTGCAGATCCTATTTCAGGATGGGATTCAGAACCTTGGATAGCTCATGTCAAGTTTGGACTAAAACCCTGCACCCAATCACAGCTCCCACAAAGACAATGTAACCAAATCTCACTAGTTCGTTACCAACCTGGTGGTCTCTTAAGTAGGGTGTGTGGTGGGGTGGGGAAATTGATCCACAAAGGGAGGGAGGGAGAGAGGGACTGAACACAATTTTCTGACCTGGCCTAGTACATCATGCACTCGATGATTCATTATCTCCTGCAAGTTCAGCGTCTCTGCATCTCTCAGTCATGCTACAGCAACCCCATCGACTTACGGACGGTGATGGTGTGACTATGATTGAAGGACACAGCTGCCGGGAAGTCTTCCCTTCTCAGGCACATGCTCTTCTGCCAACAATGAAAGCATTGGGGAAGGGAGAGCTTTTTGAAGGGGGGGTGCTTGGAAAGGAGGGGGGATGCAACCCCTGCAAGGAAAGGCAGTGAGCTTATCACAGAGCAGGTCTGAGTTGAAAGCACCTTTATGGATGAGGTTTGCAAACACAGGAACACTCACTTCCTTTCTCCGAGAAAGCTCCCCCTCTCCCCCTCCCCTGCCAGAGATGCAAAAACCCGATATCTGGCTAAGGTTTGATATCGGTGCAATGTTCCAACATGGTGAAATAGCATTGGAGAGAAACATTGGTGCACTAGAGTGGAGCCAGCCCTATTGCTCAGGAAAGGGAGGCCACCATATAAGCAGGTAGGTGCTTTGTCACTGCTATGGGCAGGCAGGCACGTCACCTTCAATTTATGGGGACGTGATGAATGGGTGACCTCCAAAAGACCTTGTTCTCAACAACCCTGCTCAGCAAAAGCTCATGGCTTCCTTTAAGGAGTCAACCCATCTCGTATTTGGCCTGCCTCTTCTACTGCTGCATTCCACCTTTCCCAGCCTTGTGGTCTTTCCCAGAGAATCCTGCCTTCTCAGGATGTGACCCAAAGTAGGAGAGATTCACTTTCAGCTTTTTTGCCCACAAAGATAGTTCCGGATCCATTTGATCTAGGATCCACTTGCTCATCTTTCTGGCTGCCCAGAGTCAGCTTTCTTTAGAATGACAGCTATGGAACCTGGAAGGAACTGGGGCAAAGTTTTCACCAGAGAGCTGTAAGTGTCTGAAAAGATTTTAAAAGGTGGTGGTGATGGGGAAACAGGAGTGTCATTTTTCTTTCTGATTCAGGGACCTGAGGAACTTGGAGTTTCCTTCCCCCTTACCGTCTCCATCACATGGAACCCTATGACCCACCACACCACAATAACAGAAGCGAGGGATCTTCTCCATGATGTTGATTATGCAAGAGCAGTTGCTTAACAACTCTAATCGGTGGATAATCCAATAACGTCCTCCACCCTCTCTCCCGGTGGCAATCCCCATCAGCTTGCTCATTATCGCCTGCAAGATGGAAAGCTCAGTGTGCTTGCAGCAGAGAGAAAGGTAGATGATTCCCAGCCTTGTTTCTCTGGCATGGTCAAATTAACCAGGAATCCTGGCCAGTGTCTGCTGGACCTGCGTTGAAGAAATGTATGGTGCTTTTATTTATTTATTTATTTATTTATTTATTTATTTATTTATTTATTTATTTATTTATTTATTTATATATATACTGCACCATCTAGCCTGAATGTTATTCTGTCCAACTAAAACTGCCCTCTGTCCAGACGGCACAGTTTTCTTCCCCATCATGGTCTACTGGGTAGTTCAGAGGTTGAAGTCTCCGGCTGCAGAGCCAGAGGTCGGGAGTTCGATTCCCCACTGGGCCTCCTTGACAGGATATGGACATGATGATCTATAGGATGCCTTCTAGATTTGTGGTTCTCAGCTGAGCATTTTAACCAGAAGTGAGGAATTCAGTCTTCCATCATGCCTCCCAAGAAAAGAGCCATGCTGTGTCACCTTGGACAACCTACACTGTCCCAGAAAAGATCCAGAATTAGGGGATGGTGAACCTCTTCTGAACATTTTATACCTAGAAAAGCCTGGAAAGGATCACCATAAGTTGGGATGAACTTGGCAATGCATAATTATTATAGAAAATAACCAGCTAGTAGAAAGAGCACAGGCAAGGTCATCTAGTTCACCCATCTCTCCTTCAGCATCTCCACTTGTTGGTCAACTAGAACCTGTAGAGTTAGTTGGAAGCTGTAGGGTGAATAGAAGTGGGTTAGGATTAGGGTTGGGGTTAGGGTTAAAAAGTGGGAGGTTGATGTTTTGCTCCTCATAAATTCTCTTTGTCATCTTCTAGTTGGCCTCCATTGGAACAAGATACTAGATCTGGTGGTTCATCTTGTCTTCTCAAGCTTTTACTACTTCATAAGTCCACTGGCTGTCTATCTCCCAATTTCTTGACTTCATCAAAGCCAAACTGAGGGCTGGATAAATCAAGTGTAAGGTGCACACACAGTTGGCTACGAAATAATAGAGAGTGATGATTAATGATTACTTCTCTAAGTGGGGGGAGGTAACAAGTAAGGTACCCCAAGGCTCAGTCCTGGGTCCATTAAGAGAATGCTTGTCACAGCCATGGATGACAGAACATTGGGTGGAATAGCTAATGCCTGGAAGACAGAAACAAAATTCAAAAGGATCATGATAGGCTCTCTGGAAGTTGAGTCATGGCAACTGGAGGTGGACAATGGCCTGAATAGGTTAGTAAGTGGACAATGGTCTGAATAGGCTTGTTAGGTGCACAATGGCCTGGTATCCCATCTATGCAACCCTTCCTAACACCCATTAAGTATGGGACATTAGCCATGGTCTTCCTGGTGTTGTGAAGGGGTTCTGATTTGTCTGGGGATCTATGAAAGGACAGCATCATAAGTGGTAGACAGATTGTGCCTAAGTCCCCCACCTCTGATGAGAGAGGGGTTTTCAATACACTCATGAATGGCTTCCCTGACTCCTCTCTTGAAGGAGGCCATCCGTTCCGACTTGCCCCCCAGTTGTTCTAGTCCATCCTTTGGGTCCTCCGGTGCCTCACCCCTCCGTTCTCCCCTCCTGGATGAGTTCGGGCCGGTTTCTTCCGCGGAGGCCTCCAGAGTTATGGCTCGGTGCCGGCCGGCGGCCACTCCCTTTGACCCTTGCCCAGCTTGGCTCATAAAATCTGCCGAAGGGAACATGCCAGAGTGGGTTTCGTCCATCGCCACGGCCTCCTTTCGGGAGGGTTGTTTCCCTTCCCGGCTTAAGGAGACCGTGGTAAAGCCCACTCTCAAGAAACCTGGCTTGGCGACGGACGATCTTTCCAACTTCCGTCCGATCGCCATTGTTCCCTTCCTGGGCAAGGTTGTCGAGGGGGTGGCTGCTGTCCGGCTCCAGTCATACCTGGAGATAAACCATATCCTGGATCCCTTCCAGTCTGGATTCAGGCCTCTTCGCGGGACCGAGACCGCCCTGGTCGCTCTGCAGGATGACCTCCTCAGGGAGGCCGACAGGGGGTGTTCCTCCCTGCTCGTCCTCCTTGATCTCTCAGCAGCCTTTGATACCGTCGACCACGGTAACCTTCTGGCCCGGCTCGCTGAGGCGGGAATTGGTGGTCAGGCCCTGGCCTGGCTCCGTTCCTTCCTCCGCGGCCGGACTCAGCGGGTTCAGCTGGAGGATGTTTTGTCGGCTCCTTGGACTCTCCCTTGTGGGGTGCCCCAGGGGTCGGCAATCTCCCCCGTGCTGTTCAATGTTTATATGAGGCCGCTGGGGGAGGTCATCAGGAGATATGGAGTTCGCTGTCATCAGTACGCTGATGACACGCAGCTCTATATCTCCTTTTCTACGTCTGCAGAGGAGGCGGTTCGCTCCCTCGATCTGTGCCTGGAGGCCGTACTGGAATGGACCAGAGATAACCGGCTCAAGCTTAATCCAGAGAAGACGGAGGTTCTGTTCTTCGGGGCGCCCTCGTCTCGGTACAATGGCCCCCTCCCTAGTCTGGGGGGAGTTTCCCTCCAGCCTACGGACAGGGCCAGGAATCTGGGTGTGGTCCTGGATTCGGCCCTCTCCCTGGAAGCCCAGGTGATGGCCGTCTCCAGGGCCGCTTTTTTCCATCTCCGCAGGATCGCCCAGATCCGTCAGTACCTTGATGAGTCCTCCCTGAGGGCAATTATGCAGGCCCTTGTGATCTCAAGAAACGACTACTGCAATGCCCTCTACATGGGGTTGCCCTTGACCCTGGTCCGGAGGTTACAGCGGGTGCAAAATGCGGCGGCCAGGCTGGTGGTGGGTGCTCGTAGATACGAGCACATCACCCCAGTCCTGGTCCGCCTGCATTGGCTCCCCGTTGTCTTCCGGATCAGGTTCAAGGTCCTGGTCTTGGTTTTCAAGGCCCTCCACGGCTTGGGACCAGGTTACCTGGCGGAGCGTATCTCCCTGAGGGCATCCGGATCCAGACCCACGAGATCGTCGCTTGCCCGCTCATTGCGAGTGGCCACACCCAGAGAGGCGCGGAGAACGCGTACGCGGAACCGCGCCTTATCTGTGGTGGGGCCCTCGCTTTGGAACCATCTCCCTCCTGAGCTGCGCCTGCTGGAGTCCCTGCCTGCCTTTAAGAGGGCTTTGAAGACCTTCCTCTTTAAAGAAGCGTACGGTGACCTTATTAGTTAGTTTTCCTTTTCCCATTTCCCTGATCCTTTTGTTTGCCGCCATCTTGCTCTTTACCGCCCTTGTTTGGGGGCCTTGCCATTTTTGCTTTTAAGCCTTTTATGCTTTTTACGTTGTTAGCCGCCCAGAGTTCCCGTTGGGAAGATGGTGCGGGAATATAAGTTCTTAAATAAATAAATAAATAAACCACCTCTCTTCTCTAATATGTGTACCTCCTCATCTTTGAATGAGTGCCCTTTGTCCTTCAAGTGGAGGTGTACTGCTGATTCTGATCCTGGGCTGTTGCTGTTCCTTATATTTAATGGCTGTTTAGTTTCTCCAGTGGTCTACACACTCCTCGCTGCATTTGGACCACATATACTATATTGCTCCTTTTGTGTTTTGGTGTAGGGTCCTTTGGGTGGACAAGTCTCTGCCTTAGTGTGTTTGTGGGTTTGAAGTAAACAGGGATGTGGTGTTTGCCAAAATCCTTTTAAGTCTTTCCGACACTCCAGCCATGAATGACCAGGTTCTTCTGTGGGTCTCAGGCTGATCCATTGTTCTTCTGGGTTGGGACACGGCTTCATTGAAGGCCCACTTCGGATATCCACAGGCCATAAGCACTGCCTTCAGATTCCTGTCTTCCTTCTTCTTGGCTTCTGTGGAGGCGGGGATACCCTCTGCTCTGTGGTTTTGAGTCCTGATGACTCCTAATTTGTATTGTAATTGAGGGCTGTTTGACTCCAAAACTGAGACATTCAAGAGAATTTGGACAACCACCTGGCAGATTTCCATTGATTTGCATTCCTGCATGGAGCAGGGGGGTGGAGGTGATGGCTGTAGACGCCCCTTCCAAGCTCACTCTTCTGTGATTCTATGATGAAAACCAATACTTGGAGAGAGTTGGGTGGTGGGGGAGAGAGATTGCTTCTTAATATTTACATGACCTTCTTTGTTTTTACGTGGCCTTTGGCAAACCTCTGCTAGTCATGCTGCTGCATGACCAACAGATGGAAACCAGGAACTGAGGCTTTGTGTGTGTGTGTGTGTGTGTGTGTGTGTGTGTGTGTGTGTGTGTGTGTGTGTGTGTGTGTGTGTGTGTGTGTGTGTGTGTGTGTGTGTGTGAAACTGTGTGTGTGTGTGTGTGTGTGTGTGTGTGTGTGTGTGTGTGTGAGAGAGAGAGAGAGAGAGAGAGAGAGAGAGAGAGACTGTAGTACCACCAGAATATGAGGAAGAATGGCCCATACATTCTCTTGCCCTGAAGGAGATGCCCCTGCAAGTGAAATGGAAAAAAAGAAATCAAATATATTCCATCAAATACAGCAGAGGTACACAGCACAAAGGACAATTTTCCAGTCTATGCACAAGGCACTTTAATATACAGGTTCTCCAAGATAATAAAAAAGACATCATCATCATCATCATTCAGAATTCCATTTCTGTAAAACAGGTAGCTTGATGTGGATACTAAGTCCTAGAAAGGAAGGGAAAAAGAAGAGTTGGAAAGTTCCTTTTCTAAAAAGAAAGGAGAGCTTGTAAAGTTCCTTTTAACTGTAATTTATGCCCTCTGCCTTCCCATTTGGAAATCAAGCGAGTGTTGTTGCTTTTATGTTTAAGAAATCATAGAATCATAGAGTTGGAAGAGACCTCAAGGGACATCCAGTCCAACCCCCTGCCACGCAGGAAGCCCCATCATGGTACTCCCGACAGATGGCCATCCAGCCTCTGCTTAAAAACCTCCAAGGAAGGAGACCCCTCCACCCTCCTTTGTGGCAGCATTTTCCACTGCCAAACAGCTCTAACTGTCATGAAGTTCTTCCTAATGTTCAAATGGAATCTCTTTTCCTGTAGTTTGAAATCATTGCCCCAAGTCCTAGTCTCTGAAGCCATGGAAAACAAATCTGTTCCGTCTTCATTATGACATCCTTTCAGATATTTAAACATAGCTATCATATCCCCCCCTCAGCCTTCTTTTTGAAAGGCTAAACATTGCCAGTTCCCTAAGCCATTCCTCACAAGACATTTCTTCCAGAACTTCAACCATCCTGGTTGCCTTCCTCTGCACCCGTTCAAGGTTGTCAACATCCTTTTTAAATTGAGGTGCACAGAACTGGACACAGTACTCCAGGTGGGGTCTGACCAGAGCAGAATAGAGTGGTACTATCACTTCCCTTGATCTAGACATGATGCTTCTGTTGATGTAACCAAGAATCGCATTGGCTTTCCTGGCCGCCGCATCACAGTGCTGACTCATGTTCAATTTGTAGTCCACCAAGACTCCCAGATCCCTTTCACAGGTACTATTCTCCAGCCAAGTGTCCCCTATCCTATATCTGTGCAATTCATTCTTTTCCCCTAATAATAATAATAATATCTGTGCAATTGTCATTTCTTTTTACCTACGATGCAGACACCCAGAGACCAGATTTACCTACATTTAAAAAAAATCACCCTCATTTGCTAAATCTCAAATTCCTTTGCTTTTCATTATCCTTTAAAAGGTTCAGGAAACTCCCAGGAGACCCCAGGACAGAAGACTGGTACCCAGACCCATCAAATTTGCCTCTCCTGGAATATTACATACAGGCATATCTATTTGTCCTAACCACTGCCTTTTACTTGCCTTCAATTCTGGAAGGATAGCAGAAATACATGGTAAGGCTAGTTATATATGTTTAATTTGCTCTGGAATAAATAAATACAACAAAGTAGAACCTGTGTCGATGTATATAAAATGAGAAAAACCTTGGCAATGGCATACTTCTTTTCATCAGTGAAATGTTAGAGAAACTGTGAATGAGGGGTTAACAAGTTTCCATCATCTTCCCCGTTCTTGAATGCCATGGAAAGAATTATCTAATACCTGACAGGTCTTCATACATCATAGACTTTTTTTTCTGAGTGGACCAGTGTCTTATTCGCTATTGATCATTCTTGTCCCTTGTGAGAGTGTCACCCCTAATATACGCAGATATCATATTTGCTCTGTTTGCAGCTGCATCACGTTCTTGGCTTAAAGCATAATCCTATTAATTGAGTTGGTATTGATCTTCTTTAAAGTAAGCTTTTCAGAATGCAAACATCTTCAAGGAGTGTAAGTGAGGCAGGCAGAGGAGAGCTGCCTAAAATGATTCCTGGCTGGCTAATAGGTTTTGGGAAGATGGTAATGAATGAAACAACACAAGACACAATGCCTGCTGATGCGACACTTTGATCCTGTGTGGAAAACCCGAAGATGAACGAGGTTATTCTGAAGTTGGATAGCTCTTGCTACGGGAATAGGCTACAACCATTGCTGGCATGCTTCTTAGAGATAAAAGAATTATGTAGGCAAAAGGCTTTTCAAGGATCAACTGGGCTGTAGCTATAAGGTTCCAGAATATAGGAGAAGGGAACCAACTGCTTGGTGTAGCTACCCAAAGAACTATAATCTTTACAAGTCTGAAGAGCAGAGGGCTGGGGTGAAATGTTGGAGGAGTGAAACACTCATTTTATCTTATGGGAACAAGCAATTCTAGGGAACTTACCTTTAAACATAAGTGATTACTCTTCCAGTTTGAGGTCCTCCTTCAGCAGTTACTCATAATAAGTCCTTGGTGGAACAATGGAGACATAACAAAGTTACCTTGGCTTTGCGTCTTTTTGGGGTATTATTGTAACTGGCGCTCCATATACAAAGCTGGTGTGGCCATCCAAGGTTGCGCGAGTGTGGGTGTGACCAGCCTCTGGCACAACAGAGCCAGCCACAGCTGGGTTCCCTAGGGCAAACTCAATTTCCGTGGTCAGACACATGGGTGCTTTCATCAGGGTTGCAATATAGCCTTGCAAGATCCCTGCACCCTGGAGAGGTGCAGGTTGAGAGCCATTTGCTACGCCTTGGGTGCTCCCTCCCTCTACAGGTTTCTCAGGTAACCTAACTCAGTGTCGGGGCAGGTCTGTCAGAACAAGGCTGTTTCCATCTCAAAGAAGGCTTGAATCATCCTTGATGGAGCCTCTGGTGGACCAGTGGATGTCCAGGATGATAACTAGCCAAGGCTCATCCAGCAGTTGTGCCTCAGAAAGAGGGAGGACACATGACTTCCCCAGCTCCATCTCACGTGGCTCCTCCTCCTCCTCCTCCTCCTCCTCCTCCTCCTCCTCCTCCTGTTGACTAGCAACCTCTGAGAGCTCTCTCTTCCTTCCTTTTAATCTGGCTCCAGGCCTCAGGAAAGCATTCCTCCTTAAACTGCTGAGCTTCCCCAATGTATTCCCTCCCTCTTTCCTTGTGCCTTAGTCTCTTCCCCTGGCTGAGCCCTCTTTTGTTGTTGTTCAGTTGTTCAGTGTCCAACTCTTCATGACCCCATGGACCAGAGCTCTCCAGGCCCTCCTGTCTTCCACTGCCTCCCGGAGTTTAGTCAAATCCATATTGGTTGCATCGATGACACCGTCCAACCATCTCATTCTCTGCCGTCCTCTTTTCCTTTTGCCTTCAATCTTTCCCAACATCAGGGACTTTTCCGAGTCCTCTCTCCTCATGAGGTGGCCAAAGTACTGGAGCCTCAGCTTCAAAATCTGTCCTTCTAGTGAACATTCGGGGTTGATTTCTTTCAGGATGGATAGGTTTGATCTCCTTGCAGTCCAGGGGACTCTCAAGACTCTCCTCCAGGACCACAGCTCAAAAGCATCTATTCTGCGGCAATCAGCCTTCTTTATAGTCCAGCTCTCACTTCCATACATCACTACTGGAAAAAACATAGCTTTGACTATCCTGACCTTAGTTGGCAAAGTGATGTCTCTGCTCTTTAGGATGCTACCTAGGTTTGCCATTGCTTTCCTCCCAAGAAGCAGGCATCATTTTATTTTGTTGCTGCAGTCACCATCTGCAGTGATCAAGGAGCCCAAGAAAATAAACTCTGTCATTGCCTCCATTTCTTCCCCTTCTATTTGCCAGGCCATGATCTTAGTTTTTTTGATATTGAGCTTCAGCCCATTTTTTCACTCTCCTCTTTCACCCTCATTAAGAGGTTCTTTAATTCCTCCTCACTTTCTGCTCTCAGAGTAGTATCATCTGCGTATCTGAGGTTGTTGATATTTCTTCCGGTGATCTTAATTCCGGCTTGTGATTCATCCAGACCTGCCTTTTGCATGATGTACTCTGCATATAAGTTAAATAGGCAAGGTGACAGTATACAGCCTTGTCGTACTCCTTTCCCAATTTTAAACCAGTCAGTTGTTCCATATCCAGTTCTGACGGTTGCTGCTTGTCCCACATACAGATTTCTTAGGGTGTTTATACACGACCCCTACGCTCCGCCGCAAATGGCTGCAAGGTCCGGACCTTAAAAATGTTTACCCACCAGCTCCGGACTTTGCAGACAATTAAGTGCGACCCCGCCCACTTAGCGCGATCAAACTGCACTTTTCTTGTACCTGCTTTTTGGAAGAAACAAATATTTGACCCGGTGCAAGGATAGTGAGTGTGGGGCTCTCCTGGCTTCTGTTTGTTCTTTTTTTGCGCCCCGCCCCTTTAAGAGATCAGTATTATGCTGCCGGGAACAAAACGGAGGTAAAGGCATTCTTTTCTTTCTTTTTTCTACCTCCCTCAGGCAGCCAGCAACCAGGAAGTGCGGAGGGGGGTGGGGACGGAGAAGAGCGAGGAACCCCTAAGATCTCTGGTCCGAATTTAAGTGGCCAGCGGATCTTAGGGGTCGTGTAAAAAGGCCCTTAGGAGACAGATAAGGTGGTCAGGCACTCCCATTCCCTTAAGAACTTGCCATAGTTTGTTGTGGTCCACACAGTCAAAGGCTTTGACATAGTCAATGAAGCAGAAGTAGATGTTTTTTCTGGAACTCTCTGGCTTTCTCCATAATCCAGCGCATGTTGGCGATTTGATCTCTAGTTCCTCTTCCCCTTCGAAATCCAGCTTGTACTTCTGGAAGTTCTCTTTCCACATACTGCTGAAGCCTGCCTTGTAGAATTTTGAGCATAACCTTGCTAGCATGTGAAATGAGCCCTCTTAGACATTCATAAAGGGCCCTACCTGGCCATCACAGCCAGTGACACCACCACATGTTTGAGTTTAAGATGGAATACTCTGCAAAAGTTTAGAGCTTCTGTATTTCCAATTAGTATATCATGTTGACACCTATCCTTTTTAGGAGGGAAAGAAGGCTGCAGAGGATGAAAGCATGGTTTTGCCATAAATGCTCTGAACAAGGTTGTCCCAATGGTCCCTGCACCAAAAGTGGTGGTCTTCTCAATTCTCAGTTGTGTGAGTCTCAAACATCGCCCTCAAAATCAGAGGAACAAAGAGGAAGGGGGTCTGAAACCTGGTCTCCTTATTCTGCCTAATGGAAGGGCCAGCCCTATGGAAATCAGCACAATCCACTGCCTTTAATTCTCTTGTTTGTGTTTCTTTCCAACGGCCAGATTTAATATGCCTTGTCACAGGCATACTCAAAAAATCAATCCATCATGCAAAAATTGAATGTTTGCTAAAAGCAAAAGAAAATCACCATTATTTCTAAATGTGTATAAACCTGTTCTTCTTGGTAGCCTATTAAATCATTCCTGTTTCACAAATCCATATTAATAAATGGAAACTTTCATCTCTATTAAGCAATATATTAAATGTGTACAACTTCTCAATGGTAATCAATCTCAGGAAACTTTGTTAAATAGACATCATGACACAGCTGTCATTAATGCAATCAAACAGTGCAGAGGGATGGCCTGGTGGTGTCTGCCATATAAAAATGTAACAGAGCTTGGGGTTCAGGCAGCTGGCTGCACAGCCAGAGCTTGGGAACCCGAAATTGCCATTGTGCTTCTTTGATAACTGGCGCTCAGATGATGATCATCCAGTTCTGAAGTTCCAAATTTATAGCTACTTATTTTCCAGAAAAAAAACTGTTGTCAGCCATCAACTATTCCTGTAGAAAGTGTACTGCTTATATACCACGCCAAAGCACTTAAAGCACTGGAGCTTGGAAACGTAGTATTATATTGTTGTGAACTGCCTGGAGTTCCATCGGAAGACGGGCAGTATAGAAGTAGAAGAATAAATAAATAAATAAATAAATAAATAAATAAATAAATAAATAAATAAATAAATAAATAAATAATGACATCGTCTGGACCACTAACACACCTGCTGGTGCCCACCCTGGTCAAGAGATTCCAGGAGCTGATCCCATCCAATACTAACTTTTCCAAAATCTGCATAGGGTATATGTTTTCTAAATAATAATTTCACTATTATTGCAACATCCCAAGCTTTAAGAACAGCAAGAGTTTAAAAGCAACAGTCATGTCTGGTTGTTGCATTGTCATCATTAACAACAGCAGCAGCAGCAGCAGCAGCAGCAGCAGCAGCAGCAACAACAACAACAACAACAACAACAACAACAACAACAACAACCTTTGAACTGCTGGGCTGGAAGGGGACCCTCAAGGGACCGTCAAGTCCAGACCCTGCAAAGGAGGCTCAGTGGGGAATTGAACTCCCAACCTCTGGTTCCACAGGTAGAGACTTCAGCCACAGAGCTGACCATCAGTTCTTCATGAGCTGCTTGTACAAAATTTCCCCACACCTTCAAAAGTGACAGTGACATAAGTTTTAAATCAGAGTACATAAGTAAAGCAGGTTCACTCGTCAACATCTCTCTATAAAAAGAGAGCCGGTAGGATGGCTGAGAGCAGCATCTGCCAGAGACTCCCCCGTCATCTTGTAATGGCAAGCAGGCCAGTTCTAGGCTCAGTAGTCTCGATTCATTATTTCTCCCCTGGCAACCATCTAACTTCTGTTCCTGCTATTAAATTGCTCCTGAAGTGGGATTAATTTGTATCTGCACCTGGTTTCCCTTTTCTAGGGCTTTGTTTCAAGATCTCCATATGTCCTTATTCAAAACCACAAACAGATTTCCTCAGTTAGACACAACTTTCCTCTCCATCATGGAGGCAAGCATGGGGGGGCACATAATTTCCCTTCTTTTGCCTCAGAATCTCACAAAATCTAGTGACCTCCCAAACCCTTTTCACCCACAGACAGAAAAACAATTGGAAATTTGACAGCCCCACCAAAACCTTCCTTCCTTCCTTCCTTCCTTCCTTCCTTCCTTCCTTCCTTCCTTCCTTCCTTCCAGGCAGTTGGAGTCTTCTACATGTGACAATGTTATTAAGTTTACATGAGCCACTCCTTCAGAACATCTCCTTATTTTTGATGTATCTGAACTATTGAAACTTTAGGATAAATAACTCCACCCCATTGCCGGTCCCAAGCCTGGAGGAGAAAGGAGGAGGATTAGTCTAGCAACACATCCATGTAAAACTTAAAACTGCTACAGAAACAGCAAGAAGAATCTACACCATGATGATGATCGTGCGATCAAGTCCATTCTGACTCATGGTGAACCTTCTCAAGTTTACTAGCTAAAAAATACTCAGAGGAGGTTTCGCTTTCCCTGGTTCTTCCGCCAGGAGGCCCCGTGGGGGAAGTGAACTCTCTGCCTCTGGCTCTGTAGCCAGAAACCCAATTCACTGAGCTATATGTATAGTGAATCATCATCTAGTTCCTGTTTTCCACTATGATGGTGTAGCTCAGTTAGATTATTGCTGCAATGCATCTGGGCAAGGCACTTAACCTTAGGGAGAGTTTTTGAGAACCTGAAAGCTGACACTCCTTTGTAGAATTCTAGCAGGTCTTAATGATGCTGGCTGGACCAAATTTAGATTTAGGTCTGCACTGTGCCACTTAGGATAAAAAAACAATCTGTGTACCCAAGACCTAGTTACTCAGACCCTGGGCACCCCAAGGAGAAGGGGGTTGTTGATCAGATCTGAGTAGGCTATGGACCTAGACAACTCTGGGAAGGGTTGCTATGAGATGGAGCTCTGGCCTCATGTGAAATGATCGTCTGCACATCGATGACATCCAATTGAAATATGGCGTCACACCAATCGCTGACAAGATGCCTGAAACACAATGGTGTAGGTATGGACATGTCTTATATGCCGATGAGGAATCTCTGGCCAAAAGCGGTCTCACCCGGTCAGTGGATCCTGACCAAGGGAACAACCCAAAAAGTACTGGATGAACACCCTTGACAGCGATATGGAGTTGTCCTAGGTTCACCCAGAACAAGCTTGTGACTTTGCAAAGTGGAGGACAAAAAACAGAATAGCAGACCCCACCACCAAGTGGGACACATGCGAAGGAGGAGGAGGAGGTGAAAGAGAAGAAGAAGAAGAAGAAGAAGAAGAAGAAGAAGAAGAAGAAGAAGAGAGAAGATGATGATGATGATGTTGGTGATGATGTTGAATAATAATAATAATAATAATAATAATAATAATAATAATAATAAGAAGAAGAAGAAGAAGAAGAAGAAGAAGAAGAAGAAGAAGAAGAAGATGAAGATGATGATGATGATGATGATGATGATGAGATGAAGATGAAGATGAAGATGAAGATCAGAACATTGAATGAGGACATTGACACAAATGTCTTACTTTCTGAACAATTATAATGTTAATCAACCACAATTATGGTATTGGAAAACCATGATTTGAACTTATTTTTAGAACAACTCTCTGACTTCCAACTAGCTGATGTGCTATCTCACAGAAAAGAAACACCTGGCCTCATGTACTATGAATTTTCTCACCTCGGTGTCATTTAACACCACACCCTTCTGTTGTAAACTGTGATTTGAGCATGGCATCACTTTCTCTCTCCTCCACAAATGTGCCCCTCCCCCTCTTATCTTCCCATGACAGAACAGAATCAAATTAAAGCCCCATTTACCAGTTTTTATGGTCTATTATTTATAACACTTCAGCGGCAAAGTGCTGTTTTATAGAGAGCTTAAGCTGCCATCATCTGGATAGAGTTTGCCATAAATGTCTCGGAGTGCGCTGAACATAATGTCCCGATGTCTCAAAGAAAAGGCAAAAGATTACTCTCAATTATTTCATATAGTCTGTTTTATTGTCTTATTGTAATAAACCGTCATTCCCCTACAACACTTTAAAATCAATAGTTTGCATTAAAAGTAATGAAAAGTAGTTATTAATCTCACTTAGTGCCCCCACTCTTAGACTCACCACCAGGATGGCTTTGGCGGGGCTTTGGTGGAGTGTAAATTTTCATTTCTGATGGGTGGGAACCTTGCCAAACACCCCTATGTGTATCACTGTTATCACAACTATGTTAAGTTAGTGGTGGTAGGAAAAACAGTTATTCTCCCTCAAGAGGAAATCTTTCCAGATAGCCTTCTCATGGGAACCCCTGGTCCAACCTGTGAGAGGACCAGAACCCATCGGTCATGATTGCCACTCAGTAACCCAAGCTGACCTCACAACGATCATCTCAGAAAGTTCCTCTTCAACTGAGGTGACCTGGCTAGCTTTATAAATGCTCAGGGTGGGTGGCTCAGTTGGTTTTCAATCTGTCTCTGATGATCCTTGGGGAGAAAGCTCAGAACACTGATAGTGGTAGAGAATCCTGCCATTTTCCCAATGAAATCGATTGGTGGCTCTTGACTTGAACTTTATTTGTCCTTCATTGTACCTTTTCTCGTGCATCTGGGTCAGTGCTTGCCACCCTAGGGTTCCCAGATGTTCTTCAGCTGCAGCTCACAGAAATCTTGCCCAGCACAGGGAGTGGTGGAGATTTCTGGGAGTTATAGTCCAAGAATATCTGGAAGTGGGAACTGAAGACTGGACACCACTGAACTAAGTAGTTGAGTATCTGTGTATGTTTGCTTACGGCTGAAGTGTGGGTCCAAACCCAATCCTTTCTCTTCCTCCTAAGGCAGAGGTCGGCGGCTTCGCAAGCTCCAGACTTCCTGTGTGGTTCCTCCCACAAGGAGGCAGGGATTCCCTTTCAAAATGCTTGCCTGCCTTCCCTTGCAGTTTGATCATTACAGAAGTGGGGTGTGGATGGGGTAGGCAGGGGGTGAATGCTTAATCTCTGGGTCCAGCTGTCTGTGGCCACCAGGCAAAAGGAATGAAAGCCAGTGGAGCCGAGCTTTGCCTTTAAATGTCTTTTAATCAAATTTTCTGAAGTTTTATCGCTGCCCGGCTGGTTGGATGGATTTACTCTGTCTTTGATACAAAGTCACTCTAATGAAAAAGAGCAGGGTGAAACATTAATTCCGAGGGACGATAAACATCAGTGCCTGCATGGAGATGCCAAAGCAGCACACAGAGGGAGCGAGAGCAAGGGAGGGAGAACAGCAACTGCTGCAGAGGCAGGTTTCCATGGCTGTGTGTGAGGGACAACTTAATAACAACACGGACGGCCGTGCAAATAATTGTTATGTGGGGTTAAAGGTCACGGCAGGGCCTGTTTTCATAAACTCTGTCCTCGTCTTCTACGCTGGCAGCATTTAGGGTCAAACGCCAGTGAACGGCAACGTGGCTGCAATATGAAATGGGGAGCTATCAAGTCCAACCCCTTGCTCCAGGCAGGATTACGAACCAAAGGAGATCTGCCAAGTGGCTGTAAAAACACCTCCCTCCCTTCATTTCAGATGCAGCCTAAGAACATCCAAGCTCCGAGCCTCAACTAAGAAACTGCCTGGCTTCCCCCACCCCGCAATCTTGCCATGGACTTTGCATCTAGGAAATAACTCCTGGCAAATCCATCTTTTGTCATGTGATAACCTATTGGTACTGCTCTGAGGAAGAGGGTTTCGCCCTCGAAATATTAGCAAGGTTTCTGTGAATTTTCTAGGAGCCTAAAGGTATCACCTGTTCCAATTTTGCATTGGGTTTTTGTGACAGCTACATGGCTCCTCAACTTGTTTTGCTTCAAATGCAAATTTCTCTTGAAATGTAGCTAATTATTATTTTGTCCTGTTCCCTACCACAGTTTTTCTGAAGGAATGTAACAACAAATGTTATGGGTAATATTCTATAAATAAAATAAAATAAAAATAAATTCTCTCTCTCTCTCTCTCTCTCTCTCTCTCACACACACACACACACACACACACACACCCTCCTCTAGCATACTGTAAGCCCCGGTTGGTGGACCAAGGGCCTTCCATGGGATGTTGGCCTTCAACCTTTTCATCATCCTCCGCCAAATTGGGAGTTGCTCAGAGAATATGGCAGGTGTCATTCAAAACCAGGAAGACCACAAGCACCCTCGTTCCCAAAGAATGGAAGCCAGACAAAAAGAGAGAGGGAAATTTAAATACATCCTCCCCTCCCAAAGCTGGCACCATTCCAAGGCTTCTGAGCATACCGACGAGGAAACAAGACATAAGGGCGAGAACTTCCTTGCAATTAATTTTCTTTTCTCTCCCAGAACAGGGTTTCCTCAGACAGAGTTGGACATTAAATGCATTTGCCTTCCAATGGTCCAGACACAAGCATGCTACATGCAAGGTAACATGAGAGAAGAAAACTACGACCCATGCCAGAATATATTGTGTTATCTAGCTTGGCTCTAGCACTTATTTGTCTGTTTTGGTTCTCCGCAGCCTTAAATTGCCTCTCTCTCTCTCTCTCTCTCTCTCTCTCTCTGTGTGTGTGCGTGTGTGTGTGTGTGTGTGTGTGCATGTGGTTCCCATATATAAGCTCCAATTTTATTTCAGTCTGACCAACACCAGCACTTTGATTTCACTTTTCTGTTTTGTGATTTCTGGAGAGGATGAGGATAAAGCAAACCACATTTATGAGTCATGCAGTGAATCAATGAATCAGTGAAGTAAGGACGCTCCTGGTACTCTTTCCATTGTAAGATGCAATCCAGGAACCATTCAAGTCATTTTTCGCTTTGTGCCCCTTCTCTTCGACACAAAGCTCATTTACGTCAGCCCTTTCACACAGAGATGGCTGGCATGGCTGACATCATTCCAGGGATTTAGCTGGAGTCTGACAGAAGCTGTCCAAGATTCACCAGTGGGTCCTAAAGGCTGCAGTCAGATGGAGAACAGGGGCTGGACAATGGGATCACATAACACCTGGCCCCATTACAGCAGATCCATGGGTTGACAATCCATAACAAAGGAACACAAGAAGAGCCATGCTGGATCAGGCCAAGAAGGACCCACCAAATGCCTCTGGGAGCGCATGAGACTTGATCTCTGTCTCCTACTACCACTCCCCTGCATCTGGCCCTTGAAGTACCATAGTTTTAAGCCTGGGGATTCCACATCTCCATCATTGTTTGTAACTAGAGATGGGCACGACTTGAAAAAAAAATTTTCGAGTTGTCGTTAGTCGGGCCAGTCCCATTTTGGGTCGTTTCCGGTTTTCGCGAAAATTCGCAAAAATTAGTCGGTTCGTTTTTTCATTTTTTCGTTGACGTTAGTACTGTTTTTTTTGGGGGGGTAGCGGGCTCCTGGAGGCACCTCTGTGGGGTGGGTGCCTCCTCTGGCCCGCTATAAAGGGAAAGTGGGCTCCTGGAGGCACCCGTGGGTGCCTCCATAGGAAGGGGGGGAAGCAGGCTCCAAGAGACACCCCTCTACATGGGGGTCTCCCTTCCTCACCTGCTGCTGCTGCAAAATGCTATGCAATAGCCATATGGATATTGCATAACATAATGGACGTGAGACCAGTGTGAGAGTGATAGGGTCATAGAAGGCTCCCGCACCACCATGTCTCACACAGAAGGGAATTGTACTTGCTGCGTGTAGTGCAATGCAAGCAAGTAGATCTGGCGCTTAGTGCAAGAGCTAGGGTTAGGCTAGTGACTTAAGGTTACGGTGGGCTATCTCTGCACCTCTGGGTGCCTACTGACCACTAAGAAGACAGTCTGTGACGTATGGGTACAGTCTGGGGTTAGGGTTAGGGCTAGGGCAGGTTTTAGGGGGCTTTTTGGCACATCCCAGAAGTCTCCATGGCCAAGTGGCCATGCGACTGGTGGGATGGCTCCAGAAATTTGCATGGTTGTCCACTCCCACATGGCTGGCCACTTGGCCAGCCCATCATTGCGCACTGCGCAGGTGTAAATAAAATAAAATAAAATAAAATCAATGGAGGACAGAGGAGGAGAGGAGAGACATTTTGTTGCAAGAAAAAACCCACTGCTACTGTGAAAAATCTGGCAGTTTATAAATTTTCGCGTGTTTCTGTTGTGCTTGTGTGTTTTTGGACCACGATTTCAAAAACAATATTGCGTTCGCCGCCCCATTTTGGATCCCCCGCCCGCACCGCATGGCATGGCGATGGCAACTCGCGAGTCCGGCTGCCCAGGACGGGGGGGAGGCGGGGCTAGGAAACCACCCCTCCGGTAGGTGCCCTGCGCCCTTAGTAGAGCAGGCATTTTTCCGCCTGCTTTTTTGGCCCGGGAAAAGTTTAAAAGTTTTTTCCTGTGCCGTCCGTGCCGCTTGCTTGCGCTTTAATTGCGGCCGCCGGCGGCGAGACTGGGCTTTTTGCTGGCTGCGAGCCTGCGGCGAGTCCCACCAAGCAACCCAGGACGGGGGATGAGGGGGGAGGCCGGGGACCTCCAGAAACAACCCCTCTGGTAGGTGCCCTGAGGCACGGCAGCATTTTCCCGCCTGCTTTTTTGGCCGGAAACCGGTTTTTTTTAACTTTTAAAAACTTTTTTTTCTGTGCCGCGTGTGGCATCGCGCGATCTCGCGATGCAAGTAACGAGCACGACAAATCAGACCAAAAATCGGTTCGAGCTCGAAGTCTGGGGGAGTAATTCCCGTTACCGTTTCCGTATATAACGGAACCGAGTAACGGAAACGGGAAACCGCTAAAAGCATCTCTATTTGTAACCTGTGAGGGACTTTTCCTCCAGTAATCTGTTCAATTAACTTGTGAGGACATCCAGGCTAGGAAAAAATGGTAGAGGTCTAAAGAAACCACAATGGTTTACTAAAGAACTTTCATCTCAGCTAACAAAGAGGAAAATAAACAAATAGCTAATATATATAGGGGTAGTGGTAAAAAAAACAAAAGCTAAAGCGCAAAAAAGGGCTTAGACTTAACAGAAAGATTAAAGATAGTAAAAAGGGTTTATTACTTATACCCACAGCAAAAGGAAAAATAAGGAAATGATAGGCTTTCTGCGTGGCAATAATAACCAGTTACTAACAGGAGACAAGGAAAAGGCAGAACTATTCAACACCTTCTTTGCCTCTGTTTTCTCCAAAAAGTTCCCTTGGCACAAAGAGTAGATGAGGTAGGATGGGAATTGAAACATAGAATAAGTAGAGAGGTAGTACAGGAACACCTCGAAGCATTAAATGAATTTAAGTCTCCTGGGCCAGATGAATTGTACCCAAGGATATTAAAAGAACTGGTGGAAGTAATTTCAGAACCATTGGCAATGATATTTGAGATGTCCTGGAGAACATGGGAAGTCCTCATAGTGCGTTTATACACACGACCCCTAAGCTCCGCCGCAAATGGCTGCAAGGTCCGGACCTTAAAAATGTTTACCCACCAGCTCCGGATTTGCAGACAATTAAGTGCGACCCCGCCCACTTTAGCAAGACCAAACAGCAGTTTTCTTGTACCTGCTTTTTGGAGGTGACAAATATTTGATCCGGTGTAAGGATAGTGAGTGCGGGGCTCTCCTGGCTTCCGTTTGTTCTTTTTTTGCGCCCCGCCCCTTTAAGAGATCTGAATGCTGCCCGGAACAAAACGGAGGTAAACCGGGGCATTCTTTTCTTCCTTTTTTTTCTCCCTCCCCTCACGCAGCCAGCAACCAGGAAGTGCCGAGGGGGGTGGGGACAGAGGAAGAGCGACGAACCCCTAAGATCTCTGGTCCGAATTTAAGTGGCCAGCGGATCTTAGGGGTCGTGTAAAAAGGCCCATAGATTGGAGAAGGGTGAATACTGTCCCCATCTTCAAAAGGGGGGGGAGAGGACCCAAATAATTACCACCCAGTCATCTTGACTTCAATTCCTGGCAAGATCCTAGAATAAATTATTAAGCAGACAGTCTGTAATTATTTAACTAGCAATGCTGTCATTACAAGAAGTCAACACGGGTTTCTTAAAAACAAGTCATACCAGACCAATTTGGTCTTTTTCTTTGATAGAATTTACAGGCCTGGTTGATGAGGGGAACACTGTGGATATTGCTTATCTAGATT
Organism: Phrynocephalus guinanensis; assembly: GCA_037367245.1. Classification (NCBI taxonomy): domain Eukaryota; kingdom Metazoa; phylum Chordata; class Lepidosauria; order Squamata; family Agamidae; genus Phrynocephalus; species Phrynocephalus guinanensis. The sequence goes on from JAWVWL010000027.1 coordinate 136,107, forward strand.
CCAGTACAGCCTTTGATAAGGTTCCCCATGGTATACTTGCAAAGAAGTTAGTAGAAAGTGGGATAGATAGTGCTACTGTTAGGTGGATTTGTAATTGGTTGACTGATCGCACCCAAAGGGTGATGATTAATGGCTTCTCTTAAGCTTGGAGAGATGTGACCAGTGGGGTGCCCCAGGATTCTGTTCTGGGTCTGGTGCTATTTAATATCTTTATTAATTACTTAGAGGAAAGAATAGAGAGTATCCTAATTAAATTTGCAGATGATACCAAATTGGGAGGGGTTGCTAATTCCCTAGAGGATATGATGACAGATTAGAGTCCTGGGCCAAAGCTAACGGAATGGGGTTCAACAGAGGGAAATGTAGGGTGGTGCATCTAGATAACAGATATAGGATGGGAGATACCTGGCTGGAAAAGAGTACCTGTGAAAGGAATATGGGAGTCTTGGTGGTCCACAAATCGAACATGAGTCAGCAGTGTGATGCAGCAGACAAGAAAGCAAACACAATTCTTGGTTGCATCAACAGAAGCATCATATCTAGATCAAGGGATGTGATAGTACCACTCTATTCTGCTCTGGTGAGACCCCATCTGGAGTACTGTGTCCACTTATGTGCGCCTCAGTTTAAAAAGGATGTTGATAATCTTGAATGGGTCCAGAGAACGGCGACCAAGATGATTGAGGGTCTAGAAGAAAATGTCTTACGAGGAGTGGCTTAGGGAGCTGGGAATGTTTAGCCTTACAAAAAGAAGGCTGAGAGGGGATGTGATAGCTATGTTTAAATATTTGAAACGATGTCACATTGAAGAAGGGACTGGTTTGTTTTCCATGGCTTCAGAGACTAGGACGTGGGGCAATGGGTTCAAACTATAGGAAAAGAGATTCAATTTAAACATTAGGAAGAATTTCATGAGCTGTTTGATTCCCCACTGGGCCTCCTTGACAAGGGTTGGACTTGAAGATCCAGAGGGGTCCCTTCCAGCTCTGTAGTTCTAAGGTGATGACAGTGGTGGTGGCCATGATGATGATGATGATGATGATGATGATGATGATGAATGTTTTCTTAAATGGATGTTACTGGACTACAAATGGCTTCAGAGACTAGGACACGGGGCAATGGTTTCAAACTACAGGAAAAGAGATTCCATTTAAACATTAGGAAGAACTTCCTGACAGTTAGAGCTGTTCGGCAGTGGAATATGTTGCCATGGAGGGTGGTGGAGTGTCCTTCTTTGGAGATTTTTAAGTGGAGGCTGGATGGCCATCTGTCGGGAGCCTTGTGATGGGGATTCCTGCATGGCAGAGGGTTGGACTAGATGGCCCTTGAGGTGTATTTCAACTCTATGATTCTATGATTCTATGCCATCACTACCTCCTGTGGCAGGGAGTTCCACAGACTAACAACACGTTGGGTAAAAAAAAATCTTTTGTCTGTTCTCACTCTCCCAGCCCTCAATTTGAGTGGTTGTCCCCTAGTTCTTGTATTTTGTGAGAGGGAGAAGGGTGTCTCTCTATCCACTTGACTCATGCCCTCCATTATTTTTATGTCTCAATCATATCCCACCTCAGGTGCCTTTTTTCCAGACTAAAGAGCCCCAAATGTTTTAGTCTTTCCTCATAAGGGAGGTGCTCCAGCCCAGTAATCATTTTAGTTGCTCTCTTCTGCACCTTTTCCAGTTCCACTATGTCTTTTTTGAGATACGGTGACCAGAATTGTACACAATACTCCAGCTGTACAATCCAGTTCTGACCACCATTCAAAGTGCCAGTTTGAACCTATACATCCCTGAATGGCTTAACTATCTCAAAGACAGCATCTTTATAACACTTCTCAGATTTTACGATCACCAGGAGATGCCTTTCTCTCGGTTCCACCACCTTCACAGGTGTGTGTGATGGGGATACAGGAGAGGGCCTTCTCTATGGCTGCTCCCAGTCTCTGGAACTCCCTCCCACTGGAGGCCAGGCCAGCCCCCCCCCTTTGCTATCTTTCTGCAAGCAGGCAAAGAGCTTTCACTTTAGTCAAGCTTTCCCTGAAAGACTAGCTGCCAAGTGGGACTGTTGGACCTTATGGCATTGAATGTGTTCCAGTGTTCCTTATGTTTTTCAGTATTGAATTTATCTGACCCCTTTAGTATTGTATACTCGGTGTTGTTGGCTTAAATACTGCCTTGGGTCCTTTTAACAAATGAACAAACGAACGAATGAATGAACAAATGAATGAGGTCAGGACCTTGGCCAGGTCCTATAAAGTTCAAGATCATCAGTCCTATCACCTTTAGCTCTGTGGAACCTTCTTTTGTTTCAGCAGAAATCCAAAGGAAGGCATGAGGGTGCTACACAAGGCAAATGTCAAAGAAGGTTATTAGACTTCTCAGTAGCCAAACAATGCAAGTTTGGGTGGATTTAAAAAATCCTTTCTTCAGGCACATGCCAGTAGCTTGTGAGTCATGTGGAAAAATTACAAATGAATGTTCCCCAAATTTGCAGGAAAAGTTGCCTTACATTGTTTGCAAAAGGAGAGTTGACAACCAATTGTAAGCAGGCTGCAGGATGTGGCTTAATGTTTTGCCCATGTTTCCCTATGTTTAGAAATTTCCACCCAGCATTCATGAAGGCTCTGCATAAGCCACTCCCTTCACACACCACACTGCCTCTTTTGAGAGTAGGATGTTCCTTTTTAGCTGGGGGGGGGACCTCCCACGGACAAAGACTTCTCCATTCGTACAGTGGAGTACATTTCAGTCTCCTCACCAGGTAGCGTTTGGTGTCTTCCTACAAAGTTCAGATCAAAACCAGGGGTGGACTTACCACCTCCATGGACCCAGTGTATCCAGCCATCCCTGTCTTGGTGGTGCTAATCTGTATGCTTCTAGATCTTTGGAACCAATGTGCCATGGATTGAGAGGGCAGACCAATCTTTGCCTTGGAATTATTTTGTTGTTTGAACCAGCTTTCACTGGCTTTGGAACAGACCTCTGGCTCTAACAGAGGAGAAAGAGTGGATGCCAGTCCCAGTGGTATCCAGCTGCACCCACTGTGCATGACTGAAACGAGGTCACTCTAATTTGGGTGTATCAGTATAGATTTTGGCAGGCTACTTCTTATGAGCAACCAGCTGGTCTGTCTGACTTTGAAGGGAGAGCCCAAAATAGCATGCTGATCAATAGCCTTTTTTTATCTTATCCTTAAGATGAAGGGGCCAAGAAGCAGCGAGATGGGACAGATCCAGGAAGGAGCAAGGGAGCTGGAGGCACAAGCAGAAGAGGAAAAGGAAGAGGCTAGCAGGGTGACTCTCTTTTTGCAGCACAGTTTTGGCTGAAAGTGGCCCCAAAGGAAAGTTAGCAAGGTAGCTGGAAGGGGTCTCTCGAAATGCATCCAGAAGAGTAAATGGCCATCAAGCTAAGATGACAGATCCCAGTTCAGGACTGGAAAGAATCTGGTTGGACTTGAGATCTTCTGGGGAAAATCTCTTCTGTACTTCCCATGATTCATCAGCTGGCTTGACTCCTATTATTTCTCTGTTTTCATTGCACTTTTATCACTAACCTTTGGCTTCCTTTTAATTGTTCCCTTGGGACAATTTCAAAAGCTCTGGGCAAGGGTTTGGTTTGAGTCTCCTGGACAGCTCACTAGTGATGAGGAAGAGGAAGGGAGGGAGGGGGAGGGGAAGAAAGAAAGAAAGAGAAGAGAGGAGAGAGAGAGAGGGAGGGAGGGAGGGAGGGAGGAAAAAGAAAGAAGAAGGGAGGAAGGAAAAGAGAGAGTGGTGGGGAGAGGAAGGAAGGAAGGAAGGAAGGAAGGAAGGAAGGAAGGAAGGAAGGAAGGAAGGAAGGAAGGAAGGAAGGATGGATAGATGGATGGATGGAACATCAGGGCTCTACTCTCTTTGACTCTGAGTTTCTCCACCACTGACATTTGACTCCCAATAGGTTATTTCCAAAGGTGTCTGCCCCTTAATGATAAAAAATATTTTTAAAAACATGCCTGTTCTTGAATTCCTAGTGCCGGGTCTTTGTTTTAAATGCTTAGGATTTGTTGCTTTGGAAGTATGAACTTTGCATCCAGGCATGTCACCATTTGTTTGCAAGCTGTGTGTCTTAACAGGCAAAAGGGATTTCCAGAAACTGGTCATTCTGAAAGGGGTCAGGTGAGTTCCCCCAAATGCTGCAGCCCCAGGACAACTCAGTTTGGCACTAACTTGCTGCCTCAGCCCAAGATAACGGAGGGTGTCAGTTTTCTTGTCACTTGGACGTCAGCCTGGCAGTTGGATTTCTACCAGGTATCATCACCCAAGCTCGAGCGGATGGGAAAGAGACATGAGTTTCAGCTACGTTGAAGAAGAGATGGCCTTTCTAATCAGGTGGTGACATTATCTGAAATTAAAATCAAACCTGACATAAGGACAGAGGCAGGAGTGAATTACACCTTGGTTGCAGCAGGAAAAATCCATGTCTAATTCTGTGATTTATTCAGTGAAGGAGCGGTTTAGGAAGGGGGAAGGAGGAGAGTGGAGGGTTTATAAATGGCTTTTTAAAACCTCTTCTCCCTTATGAAATGAGCTCTGATTTGCTATGTAAGAAAAGAAACAGGACAGGGAAAAGTGGGGGCCATTTCATTGTCATCTCATGCTGCAGATCAACAGCACAGGTGGCGATCACGTTGGCATAAAAACCCAACCCAGGGCTGTTCAACTCTGAACAGGATGAGGTCTACTTTTTCCGGCCCAAAGTGCCTGAGGGCTACTACACTAAAACCTCTACTTACGAATTTTATCTGTTCCGAGCACATGCTCATAAGTAAAATCTTTTGTAAGTAAAGCAGCGGTTTCCCAGAGGAATGTATTGAAAACCAATTAATCTGTTCTGGAGGGAACAGATTTCAATGTGCCATGGCCCCTGAACTGCCCTGCTTGGCTGAGACAGTGGGCTGGCAGACCCAGAACTTTGCTGGGGCAGTGGTGGTCCTTTATTGATGGCCGGCAGGCTACTTTTGAACCCTTCGCAGGCTACCAGTAGCCCGTAGTCTACCTGTTGGGCAGGCCTGACCCAACCCATTGATCACTCAGGAGCCCTTCCTTTCCCTTCACCTGAGATGAAATTCCAAGGCCTCTTTTTAATTCTTCTCAAGATGCCCTCTTCTGCAGCTAAGGCAGGTCCAGGCACAGAGCCTCGGTTTTGCCAGCTTCCTCTTGCCCTGCTTTGGTTTCCATCCTCACCTCCTCCCTCCCCTGAAATGAAAAGGTATTCTGGAAACTACATACAAAATAGACAAGTCTCAAGATGCTACGAAACAGCTTTTATTGCCTTTAGAAATGGACTTTTAAAAGGCAATAAACATCGTTTCATAGCACCCTGGGACACGATTGTGGAGAAGAGGTTTCAGGTGGATGCTCCGCTGTTTTCACTACCTACTTAAGTTGGCTAGGCAGTCTTAGCTGTTTTGCCAACACCTCACATTCACTTTCCAGCCAACATAAACCATGTCCCGCAGCAAAACAAACAACTCAGTTATGTTCATCCAGGAATAAAAAGAAAAGAGTTGTAAAATCAGGAGACTTAAAATTGAGTTAGGCTTCATGGATTCAACTGGCTTCATTTTTAGATATTTCCGTTTCTTCCTCCAGCTACCCACATTTTATTTTGGTACAAACTAGTGTGATAAAATTTTCTAGAGAACATGGGAGTGTTGTTTTAAGCCTATGGAAGCCTCAGCCGTTTTGCTGGTGCTTTGACAAAGAAAAATGGAGAAGTCATGCAGAATTTGCCCACAATGGTGGCCCTGGGGGATCTTTTGAAAAGGCACAGTGCTGGTTCCATCAACACAGGAGGAGAAGGATTTGAACAGAAAACAAAGAGGACGGAAATGACTCAGTGGGTTCAGGACCCTGGACAGCTCATCAGGTGCCAAAGGTCTTTGGCTCAGATTCAGCACCACAGGCAGTGTCTCTGCAGCAAAAGAGCAGGACAAATTGCCTTATGGTAGAAGAGGAGTGAAAATCTTCCTTGCTTCATTCTCATGTCTCTAAAAACATTGATTCCCCATGAAATTATTTCCTTACATGTGAGTGCAAGTATATCTTCTGTTGTACCTAGCTAGCCTTTTCAAATGCAAATAAAGCAACTTGTCCAAAACTTCAATAGCTGCTGATCTGTCATGTGGACTTGTGCAAATTGGATGCCTCAGATGGGCTGTTTGAGTCTTCTTATACTCAGTCTGTCCATTGTTTCACTAATGCTCTGTTTGTGTGTTCACATGTGCAGAGCGTTTTTGTGCTGAAAACTGGCTTTGATAAAAGGGAATTAGATAAAGGCATGGATCTTAGGGACATCAATGGTCACTAGCCAGGACTGCTAGAGCTGAACTCCAATATCAGAAGCAGAGCATCTCAATACAGTGGTACCTTGTATAAAGGAATTAATTCATTCCAAATGAAATTATGTTAAGCAAATTTTCCTTTATACAAATTCCCGAGGAATGCATTGAAAACAGAATAATCCCATTTTTGTGTTATACAGATTCACCCCATAGGCGATTATGTTAAGCAAATTTCCCCTATCTCCAGAATTTTTTATGTTGTACACATTTTATGTTATACAAGCTGTTTGTTATACAAGGGCCCACTGTATATACTCATTGTTGGGGAATGGGATCAAAAAGTAGGACTGCATTCATATCCTCCTGGCCATTAAAGGCTGTACCTTGGATGACCAAAATTACAGAATAAAATCTGGACTTGTAAAGGAAAGAACGCCTCTTAAATATTGCTCAAAGAAAAAGTTTAGTGGAGGGAATATTAAAGTAGCTGTTGGGGAGGGCCCACTCCCAAATAGTCACAACTCTCCTTTCTCTGTTACAGTCAGTTACTTTTTCCATACAGGAGACAATACAAGCACATTTAAAGCTGCTTCTCTGTGTTTCAGGCTTTCACACTGGCAGCAGGAAAGGAGCTCAGAAGAGCTTTTTAACGGCATGTGTGAAATCTTTCTCAGGGAGTTAAGATGAGCTGACAAATGTAGTTGGCGGGCAGGATTAACCGTGATGCACCGCACTTTGTGGAGCAGGGCCCTTACCACAGGGAAAAGAAAAGAAAAGGGGGCAGCCCGTGAAATGTTTCCACTTTCAAGTCCCTTTCAAATGTTGCAGAGATGTGCAACTGGGACAGGCACTGAATCAGCTTTTCTCTGGCAGTGCAGACGGAGACCATTTTAAGCAGGGACGCCTTGTCCAAGAGATTGGCAGTGGAGACTGGCCATTCTAAAAGTGTGAGAGCAATGATATTTACTCCAGGTTTCCTCCCTAAATTTTAAAGCAGCTGTTCAAACTACAGGACAGCTCTAAAGCAAAGCCTGCTGCTTATATACCACCCTCAGAAGGATGGAAGGCTGAGTGAACCTTGAGCTGGCGACCTGGATTTGAACCCCAGGTTGTGAGCACAGGTACAGCAGTTTTACCACTGCACCACAAAGCTCCGGTGGTTTTAGGTCTCCATCTGCAGAGTTTGATTCCCCTTCAGTGTCTCCTTGACAGAGACTGGACTCAGTAATCCATAGGGGCCCCTTCCATCTTGGCAGTTCTAAGATCGTTAAGATTAACAACATGCTCAACCTATTTCAGGGTTCATGCTCAACACTTTGGAGAGCCCTTGCCTCTGTAACATACAAGGCCTCTTTGCCCTTGCCTCCATAGTATACAAATTAGATGACTTTGGGACAGATCTAGGCCAAGCTCAGCATCACCTACACTGACAGTCAGCAGCCAGTAGGAGCTGCCCTCTTCAGACAGAGGGAATCAGGTCCAGAAGTACAGCATTCAACAAGATTGGCAGGTCCTATTGAAACATGGTTAAATCTTTTGCACTGCATCTGAGCTTCCTTACAGATAGTTGAGACTTCATTTTCCCTTCTTCAGTTTCATATTTTGCTGTCTCCGATATATATATTCTTCCTGATTTCTCATGGGGACCATTTCCTTCTCTGATGTCTTTGGATGTGCCACTTGGAAAGGTAAATGGGATAATGCCAATAATGGAACTCAACCACAGCCATCGACTTGCTCCATCTGGAGATTCCAAGCATCCACTTGGCCACTGAGCTTTGACCCTTCTCTTTATTTTGAGCTTTGACACCCCCCCATTCTCCTCCTTTCCATTTCCTGTAGCTTAGTCATTCCTAGCCTTGTGTCCCCAGATGTTCTTGGACTACAACTCCAGAAATCCTGGCCAGCACATTTGTGGTAAAGGCTTCTGAGTGTTGAAGTCCAAGTGCATCTGGGGAACCAAAGTTAGCAATCACTGCTATAACCAATGCATAGGGCAGAGGGGACCCCAACAGAGCAAAGGTGGTGAAACATTTGTTTTAGTTAAAACAAATCAGCAACAGCAAGGCTGTCTACCGCACAATTCAATTTAGGGGCCATTCCAACCAATAACAGAACAGAACATAATGAGTAATTCTCATCATAATGCAATCCTAATTACAATAGAACAGGGAGTTGAAATTGTTTTTTGGAATAGGTTCTGTTGCTCTGGTGTTGATGAGGTCATGAAACAATAGGACATCTATGTCTGAGCCTCAAAAAATCAATTTCTAGTACATCCTCTCCCCCCCCTCCATGTGTGTTTTTTCTAAACAGAAGATAAGGCAGACACGGCAGTCTTCATCCAAGCAGCCTTAGATTGGTATGGAACAACAAACCTTTCTTAGCACAGGGTTGGGAACCTATTATCAGAATAATCAACAAATGAATTAAGTCTGATTCAATTAACTGTTTGAGTTGTCATCAATTAAACAATTCACTCCATCTGCTGAACCATAAAGATTTCCTATTTTAAGTCTATTTGATGAGGGGAGTGGGGGCACCTTTTAGGTGATAACAGGACATCACAGTAGATTTTCTTTCTGTTTAAAGTGTTTTTTTCCTGAAATTTAAATACACACATCAAGTTTATGATGGCAGAAGAGGGTTGGGACAGGAGGGGTTTTATATAAGGCCTATATGAAAAAGCAAAGATCATTTTAACTAGAAAAACAAGAGGAATAACATCAGACAAGCTTCCCCAGGCATGAGTTCCAAAGATGTGAGACAGAATAGGTAAACCTCCTTGTACAGTTGTGTCTACTAGACTCATGTTTGCAAACCTTTCAAGATAAGTGTTTAACGTTTCAACAACACGAGGAACAAACAGCTGCCATCAAAACCTGTTAGTCAGTTAATGAAAGTCATTGTTTCCAATTGATCACCATGTTTTGAAGTGGATTCATCTCAAGAGACATCCTGAATTTACAAATAATGCAACGGTAGAACAGATCCACCTCAGCTGATGGGACCTTCGGGTTTGCTCAACGTAATTAAGCAGAAAAGGGTGCCGTAGCTGCCTTGTGCAGCATAGATCCTGTACTGAGCAAGGAGCTGTGGAAATGACTTCCAAAGATTCCCCCATCCCATTGTTCTCCTTGATGCACACAGCTGCATTGTAAGACAAATCCTGGAAAATGTGTGAAGAACATCTGGCTGTCCTCTTCTCTTGAATTTAGGGTTTTGCGCAGTTTCTGTGCCTGGAAGCCTTTTATGTCTCAGTCTCTCACCTAGTTAGAAGGACTATGGGACAGCAGACATTTAAATGCACAAGCTTAGAGGAATAGAGCAGTGCTCCCCAACCTTTTTGTCCCCGCGGACCGGGAAATTTTTGATAATTTTTCTGTGGCCCGAAGCTGGGGGTGGGGAGGGGGAGGGGGGGAGAATGCGAAAGGGGGGTCCGGCGGGGAGGCAAAAGGGGGGGTGAAAGCAAAGTATGGGAGGGAAGGAGGAGGGGGAGGCACGGCGACGGCGGCGGCGGCACTCACCGGCCTGGGGCGGCGGGCGTGCCACTCCCCCCCACACACACGGGTGGGGTGGGGGGGGAACCCAGGGCTCCTGGGCAGGCGGGCCCCCACCTCCTCCTCCGGCGCCGGGAGCCGCGCGCGGGTCTCGCTGCTGGCGCCCCGCTTGCTCCTGCTGCCGCTGCCGCCGTGGGCCTCCGCCGGGGAAAGCAAGCGGGGCACCAGCAGCGAGACCCACGCGCGGCTCCTGGCCCCGGCGCCCTGCGCGCGGCACCGACGAGCCTCCTCCTCCTCCTCCTGCTCCTGCTCTGGTTCCTCCTCCTCCTCCTCCTCCTCCTCCTCCTCCTCCTCTCCTCCCGCCGCCGCGCCGCCGGAGGAGCAGCAGCAGCCACCCCCCGCAATCGCCCCCCCCGCCGCCGCCGCAATCGCCCCCGTCCCGCCGCCACCGCTGCCACCCCTCCGCAATTGCCCCCCGCCGCCGCCGCAATCGCCCCCGTCCCGCCGCCACCGCCACCCCCGGCAATCGCCCCCATCCCGCCGCCGCCGCCACCCCTCCGCAATTGCCCCCCCCCGCCGCCACAATTGCCCCGTCCCACCGCCGCCGCCACCCCCCCCGCAATTGCCCCCCCGCCGCCACCGCAATCGCCCCCGTCCCGCCGCCGCCGCCACCCCCCCGCAATTGCCCCCCCGCCGCCGACGCAATCGCCCCCGGCCCACCGCCGCCGCCACCGCCACCCCCCCGCAATCGCCCCCCCGCCGCCGCCGCTATTGCCCCCGTCCCCGCCGCCGCCGCCGCCCCCCGCAATCCCCCCCGCCGCCGCCGCAATCGCCCCCATCCCGCCGCCGCCGCCACCCCTCCGCAATTGCCCCCCCGCCGCCGCCGAAATTGCCGCCGTCCCGCCGCCGCCGCCACCCCCCTCCGCAATTGCCCTCCCTGCTGCTGCTGCTCCTTCGGCGGCGGCGGCGGGAGGAGGAGGAGGAACCGGAGCAGGAGCAGGAGGAGGCGGCGGCGGCTCGTCGGTGCCGCGAGGGCGCTTCCCGGCGCGGCCAGGCGGGTGCCGCGCGCGGGGCGCCGGAGCCGGGAGGGGAGGAGGGAGGCAAAGGCGGCGGCGGCGGCTCCTCCTGCACTCCTCCAGCCTTCCTCCTCCTCCACCGCCGCCCGCGGGAGAGAAGAGGAGGAGGAGGAGGGCGGCGGAGGAAAAGGGGAGGAGCCTCCCCGGCCTCCCCAGGTGGCCCAGTGCCGACCGGTCCACGGACCGGCACCGGTCCGCGGACCGGGGGTTGGGGACCACCGGAATAGAGCACCTTGGATTTTAAAAGGCTGAGCCACTGGATAGAGCAGTAGGATTATTGCCGCGAGGCCCTTGGAGTGCTCTCCAGATGAGATTTTTGGTGTAAAATCTTTCCTCATCATCCTAAGATTACAGGGCTTGTGTTCTGAACCTTCTGTAAACTCCTGGTTGACATTGACGGACTATCCCTTATTAAAAGATAAAGGACAGTACATGGCAGTTCAGGTTGTTTCTCTGCAGGATGCTAGATATTTTGTCCTCACCAGATGTTCCAATAGGGGT